>JAPMLY010002092.1:0-50330 GCA_026401115.1 Tetraselmis chui
AGTTGATGCATGGTAGGGAGAGTGAGTGGCAGGATTGGATGAGGACAGTGGTGAGGCAGGTGTCAGCCCAGGATAAGCCGGGGACGTGTCCTGTGACGGGGGGTGGTGTGATGGTGATGGTGTGAAGGTGGTGGTCAGGGGGTACGGGTTCATAGGGTGAACGGGGGAAAATGTGAAGGGATACAGGTCCAGATTGTGAATGAATGGGATTATTGGGCAGGTGGAGGATATTTACCTAGAAGGAGGACGGGTCGGACTCGATCGGGACGGGAGTGTCCAGCGGCTGGAGTGCGTCCGCGAACTAGAGGGTGAACTGGGCTTGCTCGGGTAGGTCTTCGAGTTTGCACAGGTTGTGGGACGGGGGGGTTGAACCTGTAGAGGTGAGAGCCGTCGCGAGGTCGGAGGTGAGGAGGTCCTGTAGGAGGGCGACTGCTTCTTGGCCGGTGATACCGGTGACTATCGGGGAGCGGATCTTCATCCTTCGGCCTGAAACTCCTGGAGCCGAGGCAGCCCGGAGAAAGCGAATTTTCTGCTGACTTAGTTTTTCCAGGAGCGAAGGGGAGGAGATCACGGAGGGGGGCACTGGACCGGCTGAACTGAATTCACGATGGCGTGAAGTCAGTTGGTATAGGAGTCCCACCGCTATACATGAGGTAGGAATTGTCAGGTGGATCTCTTGGAAGCTCGTGTGGAGCTCGACTGGCAGGGGTGTGGCATCGTTGCATTTTGGGGAGGTGGGGTGGAGGGTTCGTGTGGCGTTCGCGGTCCACCGTGTGTGTTGGGCGAGTTCTCTGCCTATTATATTTCTGATGCGGTTGGGGAGATCGGTAAGGTCGTGTAGGCCTTCGAGTAGCCAGCGGCGGGCCAACGAGCATGCCGACACGATCGGGTCGGGGTGAGACGGGTCCGAGAGGAAGACGCCGTGGATCCAGAATCGAGCGAGGTGGGGGGGGGGTGGTGGAGTACTGGCCTGTGAGGAGGAGGGAGTCGACAGTCCGGGTGGAGAAGTCGTCGGCCTGTCCCATGGCCTCAGTTGACCGTGGGGGGGACAGGATCAGAGGGGTCTGTAGTCCACGACGGAGAGGAAGGGGGTCCAGTGGCGTGCCCAGGAGTTGTTGGGGGAGGTTGAGCTGGGGTGCGGTGAGAAACGGGGTCAGGGGGTGTCCCGCGAGTGCGTTCCTGGGATGGTAGAGGTCCGTGAAGCGGCCATGCGGCGGGGGGTCCTTCAGAAGCGCTTGCATGAAGGTGGGGGGGGGGGGTAGGGGGCGTAGACATAGCGGTCGAGTAGGATTTCGAGTGTTGTAGAGGAGTGTAGGAGGTAGGTGTGGCTGTTAGAGTTGGTGTTTGAGAGTCGTTCACGTGTTGGCTGCACGCGACCAGGCCCGATGGGACCTGGGTTTGTTGGATGTTGGCGGCGGACAGGGACGTCCGGACGCTCGGAGGGGCGCGATGTGGCGCGCCGCCGACCGGGGAAGAAGCTTTTTGTAAGCGATAAGTTGTCTGGGTGTGGCGTAGTACTTTGACGGGTACGTGTTGTAAGTAATACCGCATACGTATTAGGTGCAGATAGCTACTGTAAGCTACTCTAGATATGATTAGTACATGTCTAGATCGGACATACCGATAAACTGTTTGACTCGGTACAGAGTTGTCGCTAGGCTACAACTCTCCCACTTCTGTTGTCCCGACACCACGCCTGTAGGCTGGTTGTCGCCTTAACTGTTCCGTTTGCGGGACTGTGACTGTAACTACGTTTGCGTACGTTATCTTCCACACTAACTGTGTTTGCATGGTTCAATAGTACGTGTGTAGATTTTGAAGTGGGTGGCGCGATAGCTGTCTGGAGGATAAAATTCAAATCCCTGAAAGTTGCGCCTTTGAGCGTGTACCGTCTGGTGTCGCTACGGATCCAATGACCATTGTGAGCTAGGCTCGGGTGGGGAGAGGTGAATGGTGCACGCCGTCCGGCAGCCCTGTCCACCAGTCTTGCGCTCGATGGGAGGCCATGCCCAGAGCGAAGACGATCAGCGTTGCTCATCCGACCTACCGATCCATCCCCGTGTTTTGTGGTTCAGTAGTACTTTAGGAGTACTTGAGATCTTTTTACTGTCTTTAGTGACGGTAGGATACGTTTTTTTACGCGGGAGCTAGATTAGGTTGGCCCGACGACCCTCTCGAACGCCGATCGGCGCCAAGCCCGGTCGGCACCCCGGTTCGGTGGGAGCGGGCTGTGCATCTTGAAGGTCGAGCAGCAGTTTCATTTTGCATTCATGACAAGTGGAATTACTTTTAGATATGTTTTCTTGATTCCAATACTATTAATATTGTTACTCCGTATGCATGCAGACTGTGGCAATTACTACGGTTGCTTAGAGTTTCTAAACCCCGAGGCACGTCGGCACACATTGCAGATAGGCGTGTTGACGTGCGTTCCTCATCGAAGATTACCCGGCCCAATCGTTCTCCTAAGTGTCCTAGATGGCAGAGTATTGATGATGGCCGTTAGAAAGCAGTCGGTACAGGTTGCCGATATTGCTGCAATGCAATTTTTTTTTCAATTTTCTTTCCGGAAATATAGGGTCAGGGTTTTACGGCGTGGAGTCTCCTTATCCATCCCCCTCCGTTGGCAGTAACAACATAGTGTCGAGCATGCTTAAATTAATATACTAGTGTACAAATAACATGAATAACTATGATGCTATCTCCACGATGCTCGAGGACGCCGAACACGCCAATTGGCCAACTTGTACTTGTCGAATCGGGCCTACCTTCCTTATGCGTAACCTCATTATGGCAACGGTAATCAATGCAAAGTCGAAAGCAACCATCGGATTTACGCACAAAAAGAATTGGAGAGCCGAATAAACTATGACTTGGACTAGTCAAGCCGGTCTCCACCGCGTTTTTGAGATGTCACTTAAGCCTAGCGCGTTCCGCAAGTGACAATTTGTTAAGCCGCTGATCTTTGATCGGGCAAATTGTTTCGATGGAGTGATCCCCCTGTCGACTTGACAACCGGATAATATTTCGTAGACACCGCCCCCGCCCCCTTGTCGGGAGAGTATTTGTGAGTATTCAGCCGCGAAAAAACATATCGGACGGGCCGAGCGGGAGATCTCAGTGTTGGTGTACGGATATTTTATTTTTCCAAAACCCTCCGTACACAGCTTCCCGACAGCTGCCGATCCCGCGGGTCGTAGCTGCCGGTACCTCGTTGTTGTCGTCGCGCGCCCCCTGATCGAGCCTAATGTAGGTCTTTGCGATGCTAGAATGGGTTTAGTACGGCGTGAATCCACTAATCCCAACCTCTCCTATGGCATTAACAATACCGTCAAATTCATGCTAGTATGAAAAACAATTTGTCGCTATTCTCCACGATGCGCGGCCTACTCCATCCCCTTCGAGGGCGCATATCAACCAAGTTGGTCAGCATGCGCTCGTCGCGACGGGCCTATTTCACCTCTACTCATGTGCGACTTCGGTCGTGCTTGAGTTGGGGGGGAAAGCAGGCGAAAAACCCCCTCTCACAGGTCGTCGACGGTCCCGTCCCGATCCACGCGCTCCCCCTACCGACATAATCGCTGCTCCTCCCGTCGCAGCGCGCCTCCTAGCCTAGACTTCCCTTCACCTCCGGGGGCTGGGGCTGAAAGGAAGTCCATAGCTGCAAACGGTGTTTCGATGTCGCTCTTGCCGCCCCCGTTGTCTCGTACCCCCCCCCCCCCGTGGTTTACGTTGTCAAGGGGCCACCTTCGTAAGCAAAGTGCAGTTGCGATAAGCCTAGGTACCCTACCTTATGCAGCCTTCCAATAAATGGGTACCGGCTGGGGGAGGGGTTGGTCGAGCTCCCGGATCGAGTCGCCTCTCCGCAAACATATGTCGGGTACGGAAATATTTACTCGAAAGCCCTCCGTACCGGGTTTTTCTCCGGCGCCGGTCGATCCCGTGGACCTCCGCCGGTTGACCGTGTCACCCTTCCGGCTGCGATACTCCGGCCCGCGTAGCTTCTCGCCTAGCCCCTTGGGGAGACTCGAGACTTACATGGTTGGTCGACTGCCAACAAGGGCCATGCCTTGGCGATGCTTCCCGGCTGTCCGCCGCCAACTCCAACGCCCGCCGCCAACTCATATCCGCCCGTACCCTCCTCGCCGCCAAATAAACGCAGCATATAGATGTCCCGCCCGTGAGTAATTGAGGAGTATCTAGCCTCGAAAAGAAATATCGGACTAGCCGAGCGGGAGATCTTGGCGCGGTTGAATAAGTATTGCTTGAAAAGCCCTTCGTACAGAAGCTTCCCGACGGTTGCTTGTCCGCGGATCGCAGCCGCCTGATCTCAACGCGCCTCGCCCCTAATCGTGCTAGGCTTGGCACGGCTATAGGGTTACTAGCGCCCACCACGAGGAGGTGGGGGCGAGTGCCTCCGGGCATGCGAGCGCACTCCCCTCCGGGGCCGCCGCCGCTGCGCCGTAGGCGGGCGCCGCGGTGAATGAATTTGATGTTCGGTAACCCGCCTAGTTTGTCCTTCCGGGGCCAATAGGCAGACATGCTTTCATCCATCGTTAATGGACACCTTGATGTAGTTGAACCTCCCTCCTTTTCGAATTGAAGTCATCTACACCATTCCGAAACCATGCTCACAAGTGGGACCCACGCCATCTCCTCGACGCCTTGGGAGTCCGTGACGGTATCGTCGGGGAGAAAGGGATCGCCCTCGTCATCGGATGAGTCGCCCTCCATGTCGAGGGCGTCATTAATGTGAGAAGGAACATCTCCCGCGTTAGCGGGCGGCGATATGCTGGTTGGGCCGGAGATGGCGGAGGACTCCCACCCCGTTAGATTGGTCGGAGATGCGGGTTCGATAGCCGGCGTACCGTTATCACTCAATACCGACCCTGTAATAATTGGTACCCGTAACGCACTGTCCGTGAATGCACAGAGATTTTGCGCCGGTGGCCGGGGGGGGGTGAAAGGGCATTCACACTTCAACACGTTGTGCGCTCCTGAATTTTGTGGTATTTGCTGTAAAACGGCCATAGTTGTCGGGCTCGACGCGTAAGGCGCGTGCATACTCAAGTTTCGGCGGCATTTCATCCCAATGTACCACCCACAAGCCCTTGCCGATAGGCTCGCCGATTGTTCCATAAGTTCAGTCACGTTGTTGTCGTCTTGCACCATCTTTTAGGGATTGAAGGGGGGGCCATCGGGCGGAGACACACGCTCATGTCGTTACGATTTTCCTCATGAGAACCGCTTCCGCCCCACACCATAGATTATGACGGAGTCACCGGAGTTAAACATAGGACACCCTCACGTACTCGCTCCAAACGCCCCTAAAGTTTGACAAAGTATTATTGACCTTTCCTCGCGTTGGGCTGATTAGATTTCTACGTGACTTTGGTGTATGATTTGTCATGCAAATGTAGTACTTATCATACACATATCCCCGAGGCACTAGTATTGTTGAAGTACTAGGATATTTACGCTTTATATAGTATGCTCATGATTCCCAAAAGTGCCCCACCCCCTCTCCATTTTATGTTTGCGTACGGCAGGTATGGTTTTTTAAGACCGACCCGCGAAAATTCGGCCCGTTCGTACTTTAATTAGTACTTTTGTTTTTTCCCGAGGCAGCACCGCAACGCTTACCTTACTTAGCGAGGAGCTTAACTTTCCCACGGCGAAAGGGGGGAGTCAACACGAGCGCATGTCTATGCTTTGCGTGCCTCCACGCTCCTAACGGCCTTGTTGGCTTTGCTTCTTCCTCGCCGGTCGCTCTCACGCGTGGGCTAATTCGCCCGGGGACAGTTTTTCCCGCTACATGTCAGACTAGTACATTACGCAGTACATTTCGAACCGCTTCTTATCGGTAACTCGCCGGTAGCGGCACGTTCTTGTGAGCGCATGTCGCTACACCTACCCGGCCTGAGACACACGCTACAAGCACTACACCTTCGATCAAGATGGCACCTTCCTCGACGCAAGCTAGGACGACGTCAAGACCTCGGCTACCTTGAGGGGGGGTGTTAGCACTAGCATCCCGTTGCCTAGTGCTTAAGTACAAGGTATCTATTTGCCATCCTAGTACTTAGTGTTATGCTATTGGCGGTACTCTATTCCCTATTAGTGGCGGTCGGCCGGCCCTGCCGGTGCCTTCGCCGGCCGCCATCTCACTCCTCTAGTCACCACAACCGGCCCCCTCGTGGGGCCGGCACGACCTACGTGTAACTATCCGTTCCCGATTCCGACATAGACCTAGCGTGGCGCCGAGCGCTTTACACACGCTCTTCTATGGTGTAACTTGGTGGAGGGCCCATAACCTGTGGGAGATGGAAATATATGGTTACACGTAGGGTCGTGCCGGCCCCACAAAGGGGGCAGTTATGGTGACTAGAGAAATGAGAGGAGAGAGATGGCGGCCGGCGAAGGCACCGGCATGGCCGGCCGACCGCCATTGACGGGGAAATAGAGCACCGCTGACAGCATAACAATAAGCTATAGGATGATAGGTTGCTCCCTTGTACATCCGTACTAGGCAACGGGATGCTAGTGCTAACAAAAGCCCTAGTACGGAGGGATTTTAGAATCAATTTATGTACACAAGCGTCAAAACCTCCCGCTCGGCCTACCCGATACGTTCTTCGTGATTTGATACCCTCAATTCATGTCTCGATGAGGAGGCGAGAGCAATATATATGGAACATCTTTTGGCTGTGAGCTTACGGGCGGATCGGTGGCGGGAGGGAGGCGTTGGAGCTGGCGGCCGCAGCTTGGAACTAGAGCCATGGCATGGCGCTCGTTGGACCTCGACATCGCCGTTGAAGTCGAGCCGAGAAAGGGGGGTGGAGCGTGAACCCATCATTACTACATGAGAGCCACGGGAGAAGGAGTGGTGTGAGTGGCGGAGATCTTCATGATCTGTCGCTGCCGGAGAAGCCGTGTACGGAGGGTTTTTGAAAACAATTTGTCCGTACACCACACCCACAAAGACTTGTTATATGAGGGTGTTGGAAATTAATATCTAAGGCTAGGGAAGATGAGCATGGAAAAAATACACTAGCGCGGAGGCTGGAGCGCCAACCGCCTTACTATTGTCTATCGTCGCCCCCTCTCCAATAGTTTTTGAGGTGAAGAGGGACTTAAGGTCGATGGATCATCGCGACATCAGGAGCGGCACGGACTTGAGTACGGGAGATCGTGACGATGGGATCGTGAGAGGAGAGGTGGAACCGTCGATGAAAGGAGGTTTTCCGTAGGCCTTTCCCCTCTATGTCCCTAGCGAGACCGGAGCCACGTACGAGCTAGGTTAGACATGCGTGCTTCATCACACCGCCTCGACCGCTAACCGACATAGGTCGGTCGGCCCCCGTAACGCTGAACATGAGGCCGCGCATCGCGCATGACTAGCGACAATACGGGTTTGCATCTTATACAAGTGGACGATGCGGTAGACATACATTTTGTTTTGGTACAACAAGTACCGACAAAATCGGCCGCTATCCCAAGGAGTTTTCAATATTGAAGGCTTGGGCGCCCGCCGCCGGTGCAGCGGCGGCGGCCCCGGATCGGGGTGCGCTCGCGGCTCGCACGCCCGTCGGCACCTACCTCTACCTCCACGCGATGGGCGCTAGTGACCATGTAGCCGTGCAAGGTATGGCACGGTAGGGGGCTAAGCGAGGTACCGGCAGCTACGATCCGCGCGATCATCAACTGTCGAGAAGCCATGTGCGGAGGGTTTTGGAAATTACAATATATGTACACACGCACTAAGATCTCCCGCTCAACCTATCCGATATGTTTTCCGCTACTAAATACTTTTTAAAACTCTCCCAATAAGGAGGCGGGGGCAGAATATGTGAAATGTTTCTGGGCGAGGAGGGTACGGCGGATCAACGGTAGGTGGAGGGTGTTGGAGTTGGCGGCGGACAACCGGGAAGCGGCGCCGGGGAAGTGCGCTCGTTGCCTGCCGACTAGCATGTTGACCCAAGGGCGGACGGCACGAAACCAAATGCGAGGAGGACTATCGCGACGGAAGGAGCGGCGTGGTTTGGCGGCAACGATCCTTATGATCTGCCGCCGCCGCAAAACCATGCACGGAGGGTATTGCGATAATGTCCGCACCCCGCTGCCCGAGAGATCTAGCACTGTTTACCATGCCCTACCCCACCGCTACCCTCTATCGACATGCTCGTCTAATATTAGAGAGTTCGAGCCCGGGTTAGCGCGAAGGCTCACACTCGAAGCAAGTGTGCTTGACGGACGCGCTATCAGTGGGTGGAGGGTACGGCCGTTGGCTAATTTCCCAGAAAGATATCCGGGTACCATACAGAAAAAAGCCGGGGAAATGACCTCGAAAACTTTTCAGCGTCGTGGCAAGAGCGCTAGCTTTTTTCGTGTGACACTCTTGGTCCCCTCCACGTGCCCTCGAGGTGACGGGGGACCTCGACTAGGAGGAAAGTCGCGACGGGAGGAGCGGCTACGACCTTGGGGCGAGGCTTACGGGATGCGACGGCGGGATCGACGAGCGACCACGTGAGGAGAATTTTTTCGCTAGCCTTTCCCTCCGGCAAGACCGAAGTCACGCTGGAGCTAGATTAAGGCCGGTCGACTCTCTCGAATGCCGATCGGCCTAGCTCGGTCGGCACCCCGGTTAGGTGGGAGCGGGCCGTGCATCGTGGAGGTCGAGCAGCAGTTTCATTATGCATTCACGACAAGCGGAATTCTTCCTAGATGTGTTTTCTTGATTACAATACTAGTTTTGTTGTTAGCGCTTAGACGGGGGGACTGTGGCAATTATTGCGGTTGCTTAGAGTTTCTAACCCAAGAGGCACGTCGGCACACATTGCAGTTAGGTGTGGCGATAGGCGGTCCTCGTCGAAGACGACTTTGCCCAATTGTTCTCCTAAGTTTCCTAGATAGCGGATTATTGATGGCCGTTGGATAGCAGCCGGTTGAGTTTGCCGATATTGTTGCATTGCAATTTTATTTTCAATTTTCTTTACCGAAATATAGGGTTTGGGTTTTACGCCGTGGGGTCTCCTTATCCATGCCTCTCCGTTGGCAATAATAAAATAATGTCGAGCATACATGAAAACCATCTGCAAGTGTCAAAAGATTATGAATAAGTAGAGTGTTGTCTCCACGATGCCCAACCAGCTCCCGCCGCTCGAGGGCGCCGATCACTCCGATTGGCTAGCTTGTGCTGGTCGAATCGGGCCTATCTGACCTAGGCTCATGTGTGACTCCGGTCGTGCCGGAGATGGGGAAGAGAGGCAAGAAATAACGCCCCTCGCACCTATAGTCGACGTCTCAGACTCAATCCACGCAAACCCTCGTCCGAGTTGATAGCCGCCCCTCCCGCCGCAGATATCCTCCCAGTATGGGCTTCCCCTTCCTTTTGGGACATAGGGAGGAAACCATAGCCGTGGATAGTTGTTGTGTGTCGCTCCTACCCTACCGTCGCGTTTGTCATGTCCAGGTCGGACGCCAACTTTTACCAACACCTGTGTGATCCGAAAATTTCCGTCAGTAACCTTCCCTTGTAGTTTAGCCTGCAAGGTAGGGGCCGCCTATACGAGCGTCGTGCTTTCGCGATAATTCTAAGCACAGTGCCAAAGGCGCTCTTTTCGATGATGTGTACTGACTAGGGGAGAGGTAGGGGGAAAAAGTCGTATCGGGGCGCCGATCTTACATTACTTTTAACGCGTAATCGTACTTGTGCTTTAAGGACAATCACATTTGCAAATGCCTCATCATGTATTCCTTAAGGGTTAGAATACTCTCGCATCGATTTATGGACGAATCGTATAAGCTCTAGAGTGTGGGCATACCTTCGCATCGATTTATATCACCCGCAATGTGTTTGTACTTCTAGGTTTGCGTTTCTTTTAAAAGTACATGTGCATTTAACAATGTATAAAATCTATCATTATCATTATGGTGATTGCACGTCGTGTCTTGGGGTTTACCACACACATTATGTCCAAAATTGCATTTGGTGCAATGAGGGTCCGGCGGTGTTCCGAGGTTTTGGCTCAGCCTCGACCGCTTCGGTTTCCGCAATGTCGCGAGAGCACTTGAGGGCCTCTATGCTAATGGACCATTTCTCCCGTCTTCATTGCTTGTTGCATGTCATTCCACTTCGTGACCGAGATCGTCCATACATGTATTGGAAGAGCTATGCTTGAGGCGGGAACGACTAAGGGAGGTGAGCTGTGGTTGGGGGCATGTCGATTTTTGTCTACGGCTTCTCGGGATCGACATGGGGATGTGGTATGGCCAAATATTATGGCTGCTTGTGGTCACCTTGTTGTTGATATTATGGTCACTAGTGATCGCACGAAGTCATGTGTCCCGGCGTCGCCCTCTCCCCCTCCCCCTCTGTTAGCCTTTCGCCGGCGGCTAAGCATGCTAAATTTGCTGATGCTAACTAACTCCGCACTCCGGCGTCTCTTGCCGCACCCAGACATCACGACTACTACCCCTTTGCCATGCATGACGGTATGATTGGCCCCTATTATATATGGCGGTTGAGCTGGTCGATCGCTTGGCTGTTATCGTGGCTGTCAGTCGCTTCCATGACATGGATGATGTGGACTATCTTTCGTTGCGTTCGAACAACTATGTCCGCATGAAGGAGTTTGTTCGTCGGTCTACTTACATGTGTCCTTCCGCCGGTTTTGGATGATATTTGTTGGGAATTCATGCAATGCCTTTCTGTGGTTCTTTGTGGAATTTTGGGCTTCTATCTTCAATATGATTTTCTTTTGCCGGTTGGTTTCCACTTATTTTTCTTGTAATAAACTAGCTTCATTTCTCAGTAGAAACCAGTCGTGTTGTGCGGATCATGGTTCCGTTTTGGTCCCCTCCGACGGAACACCGGATTTCCGTATACTTCTGTTCCGTCGGAATACCTCTCGAAAAGGACCAGAAGCCCCCCTATAATTTATTTTTCTCTCGGCCCTTATGTTGGTGGTTGGTTGTGCCTCGAAACAACATTATCCGACGAGAAACATTACGTTGCTCTTGTTCTTTGCGGTCGCGGGATGTATGAGTAAGGACTGGCTAGTGTATTGGATTTGGTGGATTGGATTTTGCACAATTCTTATGTGCATATATTCGAATTTGCTGACCTCTCCCAATCCCCTATTCCATTGTACTTATAGAAACGGTGAAATCAACGACTCCCAAACCCTATATTTATAGCCACTAGGCAAGGTTCATTACACACTATTGTACTACTGCACGTGGGACTTATTGAGTTGATGGATATTAAAATGTAATTATCACCATATATGTATCATTGACATCTCAACCCCACATTTCCTCACAACTCCCTTGATCCTAATAACTTGCTTTGCTCTCTCCGACTTATCGGAATTATCGAGAGCATGCATAATTTTGGCCCCCGCCGACGGCGAAGCAGTTTTCTAGTGTTCGGCGGGTGTGTGACTGTGAGGTGCCACAACAAACAATTCAACGTGTCGCGATTTTGCGTAGTTTGATTGCATGAGAGTTGCGTCGAAGAGATCTCGACGTGTTGAGGAGTTATTACCATAATTAGCTTGATAGGCCTCTATCATCATATGTCCGGTAGGCGGCAAAGGAAACAAACACCGTACGCATATGCTTTTTGCCATCGCTTTTCGGCAGTCTCTTATCTTGAATAAGAACTTTGGCAACTCCATTGACAAATTCTAGGGGTATTCCGGGTGGGAGGGAGTATCGGAACACCGGAACGGTAGTTCGTTGCGAAGCATTTGGAACGGAGTTCCGCAGCGGAATTCCGTTCCGGTCCGGCGGAAATAGAGTTCGGTTCCGCCGGAAGAATGTTCCGTCCCCACCGGAACAATGTTCCGATGACTTCCGTTGAATTCCTTTCCGGCTGAACGGAACACCTACTTACCAGGATGCTTTGATGAGGGCAGTGCTGATGCTGTGGCATGCCTTTCTGTTCCTCGGGGTTATGTTTTTTTCCTCTTTTCTTCTTTTTGCTTGGTGGCTTATTCTGGTTTTTCTTGTAAGCATATTGCTGAGAATACCTACTTACCTGGCAGACATCGACTTCAAAGCAACACTGGTAGAAATATTAATTATTGTAATCACAGCGACATATTTCTTCATTAGCAACAGCATAACCACAGCAACAAGTACTGTAGTATGAGAAGTCGAAATAGGGTATAAAAGATAGGGTACATTCAGGTCTTTGTTTTATTATTGCTGATGTTTCGTTGTGGTTTTAGTATATTATTGCTGAATATGGGGGCGCGCGTTTATTATTACCGTCGTCGCGAGGCGGTCGCCGTGTTTATTTCGTCGGTGGGGTTTCGCGGGGTACGCGCGCCCCGCCCGCCCCGCCCCAGCACGGACGATGCCTGAAGTCGAGCACCGCTGCCGCTCCG
Organism: Tetraselmis chui; assembly: GCA_026401115.1. Classification (NCBI taxonomy): domain Eukaryota; kingdom Viridiplantae; phylum Chlorophyta; class Chlorodendrophyceae; order Chlorodendrales; family Chlorodendraceae; genus Tetraselmis; species Tetraselmis chui. Next base: position 12,396 of record JAPMLY010002092.1, read on the forward strand.
AAGCCCTCTCCTTCCTGCCGCCCACACCACGCACCAGCACCAGCTGCCCCTCCAAGCAGCAGTCACCATGGGTGTAAGTTCCCATGACAACCCCGCCTTACCCCTCCTTTCGTATCATGTATACGCGCACCCGCACGCAGTTAAAGGTCGACGCGCTCTGTGGCGGCATTTGTCGCTGTACTTTTCGCGCGTACTGTGGCGGCGGCGGCGGCGGCTCTCCCCGGCGGCGGCGCAGAACGCACAGGCGCACCGCAGCTAAGGCAGGAACAGGGAGTAGTTCGGGAATATTCGATCATACGAGGAAGAGGGGTATATCGGGAAGTTCCAGTCTCAATCAGGGTTACAGAGTCTCAGGCGCTGGTTTCGCTCCAGCCGCTTGGACGAGTCCACTCTTTTTGTCAGTGTCACCCGTCTCAGCTCGTCACCAATCAGCTCGATCCCTCTTCCTCCCCCATTGCCCACCAAACGAGAAAATGTTAGTCGTGCCTTCTTGTGGTTTGACCCTCTCTTGCGCATCGTGATGGATTTCGAGGTGATACTCGTAGCGCTTGGGTTAGTTCACAAGGTGTTCACGAATTTCGTAGCCGAGAGATTATTAAAAGTGCGTGGTATGTATAGGTTAACCTTTGGCAAGACACCTCCCTCGGCACTGTCCACACCCTCTCTCAGGCTCGCTGAAGGTACATTTGGTTCGGGGGGTTTTGTGCTATCACTTGAAGCATGCTGAGGCTAATACTGTGGCTGTTTACATCATCTAAGCCAACGCGTGCGCCCCGCCTTGTGTGTTTTTTGTGTCTTCGCAGTCTTTGTGTGTCACCGATGAGTTTCAGCACATTCTGCGTGTGCTGAACACCAACGTTGATGGAAGCCAGAAGGTCATGTTTGCCCTGACCGCCATCAGGGGTATTGGCCGTCGTTTCTCCAACATCTGCTGCAAGAAGGCCGAGGTGGACATCAACAAGCGGTGCGTGCGTATGTGTGAGCCATGCGAGGTGTTGTGTTTTTGCATGTTTCATCACTTTTGTTCTGTTGTGTTACACTACGGGGGGGAGGGTGGGTGACAGCAAAGAACAGTAGGCAGGGGCGTTCAGTTGGCAGAGGAGGTTGAAGTGGTGGTATGTGTGTGCTTTGTGCAGTGCGGGTGAGCTGACCGCTGCGGAGCTGGAGTCCATCATGGTGATCGTCTCCAACCCTCGCACCTTCAAGATCCCCGATTGGTTCCTCAATAGGCAGAAGGATCACAAGGACGGGCGCTACGGCCAGGTCACCTCCTCTGGCCTCGACACCAAGATGCGTGACGATCTGGAGCGCCTGAAGAAGATCAGGTGCCGTTTCCCACCTCTCTTCCCTCCTGTTATGAATTGAACCCCTCACTTTGGACAGAGGCGCGTTGGGGAGTGGGAATTACTTGGGTCTGATGCGGTGTGACGCTGTCGCTGCTGCTCAGGGCGCACAAGGGTCTGCGTCACTACTGGGGCCTGCGCGTGAAGGGCCAGCACACCAAGACCACCGGCCGTCGCGGTCGCACCGTCGGCGTGGCCAAGAAGAAGTAAATGCGCATTTCTATCGCAGCCGCGGTGTCTGCTGTTGGGCACTGCTCCTCATGAACAGGGAATGTAACCATGGCAGCGCCCATCAACTCTCAGCTCGGCTCATATGTTCAACATCTATACCCTCGCTCTCCCCTGACCACAACCAGCGAACCACACCACTACGTTGCATCATTTCTTAAAAACTCGGGATTCAATCAGTTTTAGTTTCAAATGCTTGGCGGAACATTAGCGTGATGGGATATGAGAGTCTACAACGCATTCCAACATTAACTCCAAGGACGATCCTGGGATAACCTCTGTTGCATTTCACAACTGCAACACCATCGTCATGAATGAGCACTTTAACCCTACTCGTAGCTTGTCTGCTGACCTTTCAAAATATGGCATGTTTGTTTGGTGTTGTAAGGTATTTCTGTGTCTCTTCTAAATTATGGAGGGGTGACTTGTGGCGTGTGGTGGGCCACATACCTTTGTTATGTGTGTGCCGAACTGCTCTTCAACACTAAACAGTTTGATGCCGGTGCCCTCATATTATAGAGCTTAAGCGCAATTCACTACTAATAATTTTACACTTGACGCACCACACTGCACCACTTGTCCACGGTTTTTTAAGCTATCAGCAGCAAATTACAGTCGAAGAAAAAACACTAGCAGAACATCGGTTGTCTCTGCTGCCGCGGTTGCGGTCTACGCAGCAAGGGTTTCCCAAATTATGTGTCGTCCAGCAACTGTCTAAAGACTGAAGGCATTGGGTGACGAAAATTCTGGAGTCCCCATTATATGACGACCTAACCCGTTGTAAATCACGACAGTGATTGCAGCGACACGGGCGCTAGCGCGGCTTAGATGAGTTAGGTAGAAGGGGCTGGATTTCACTGCTTCTCTCGCGTTTTGTCCTTCTTTCCGGTAATTCATCCGGGGGGAGGGGGGATTCAGGGTTTGCCAGTGCCTCGCGTGAATAATGGGGCCGAGTCGCGGGGGCACTGGGACGTGTCGGAATAAAATAAAAGTTTTACATCGGGTCTATCGTATTATTCGGATGCCTTGCTGCGCCGCCGTGACTGTGCGTATGCAGCGGCAGTGTATCATTCACATTGGAACAGCTCTCCCGGAAACGGCAGCTCCTGCACAGTATTTCGAGGAAAAGGGGGGGGGGACCCTAATTCCCTACCCTAAACCCCCATTCTCCCCTTCCTTCCACTTCAGCGACGCTCTGCGCGCGCCGACCGCACCGCACCGCACCGCACCGCCGCGACTCGGCTCGGCTCGGCTCTCACCGCTGCGCGTTGCTCATATTGGCTATGCTCTGAGCGAGCGCCTGCGCGCTCAGGTTGGGTTGTAACCCCTGCAGTAGGGAACCGCCCTGAGACGGCTGCGGCTGATTCTGCATCTGACTCGGAATATTCATATTCGGTCCGCCTCTTCCCGTCGGCCCCGCCGCTGGTTTACCCTCGTCCCGACTCCCGCCCGCCTCCACCCCATTTCCTTCCCGGTGTCCTCCGACGCCGCCACGGGGCGCCTTCACGGCGGCCGTCTGCTCCGTCATAATCCCCAACGCCTCCGCCATCTCCTGCGTTTACGAAGACACAACGTTTAAACCTTGCCCACAACAAAAAACAAAGGTGCGAATTCGCAACGAAAACCGGCAAATACGCCACAGACCGCCTGTGACAATGACGCAACTATAAATTAGGTGTGTAACCCGATAAAGGGGATAGTTAAACATAGCTCCTGACAGTGTCACGGATTCATGCGAGCCTTGTTTACCGCTGTTTATTTGCAGCACAGGAATTGTGAGGGGAAAGGGGGGAAAGGGGAGGGTGCCTTTACAGTCAGTTACAAAATAATCTTAACCAAAATATGCGAAGCATTGAAATGACAAATCCTCTTTTTACATTATTAACGAGAAATTTTCAAAATTATTTACATCTCGTAATCCTACTACATTAATTTGCAAAAATATGTGTGTGTGTGTGTGTGTGTGTGTGTGTGTGTGTGTGTGTGTGTGTGTGTGTGCGTAAAAAATAAGCATCATAACTATGGGCCTCTATGGATTATCGTGATGATTACAAAAATACAGAGTGAGCGACATAGGGTATGTGTACATGATTACAAAAATACAAAGAACGACCGGCACAACTACGGGCCACTGGTAATGTATAATTCGGAAGCGTCATAAAAAGGATAATATGGTAATAACAATAAAACATTTCATTGAATCTTTATTTCTATATCATCGTCTTTGCCGTCGCAGTCCTCCATACTAGCTCCACAACTAACGGTCAGCGCAGAGCCGTAAACTCCCGACCACCGCCATACAGGACGGCGGCCCGTGAGACACACCCAAGAGGGTAGTTACCACTTAGTTACAAAATTTCAGAAAAAACGATATTAGATTGAATAAAAATAAAACTGAAACAAATATAACCTTGATGTCATCCGTCTGAAATGAACGCATTTCAGAACCCCATGACGCGATTCAGGGGCGGAGCGCTACCTTTGCCGAGGAGCCAGCCATAGCGCCCGGCCTCAACATCACCGGTTTCCCAGCCGCTTGCGCCTCCCGCTGTGCCGCCCCCGCATCAGAGGTCGAGGCCGAACCCAGGCTCATCTGCCGCAACAGGTACCCGTCGTCGTGGATCTGAAAGGGGGAGCTGATGGAAAGGGGAAAGGGTTCCGCAGCGAGGGAGGGGGTGTCATTTTTGCACAAATATAAACCGTAAAAAGGGTGTCGCTAACCCCTAAAACGATAAGCCCGAACTATAAAAGCTTGTTTAGAGCGGGGTTTTCCAGAGAGTGGGGGCCGCCTCACTTTGCAAAGTCCATCTGTACGCTCTGCATATCCTCCGAAATGAACACCTCCACCGTCGCGTCGCGTTCCGTCTGCACACGCCACCCGATGCAAGGAGTGCCAAACTTTGGTCAGAAGAGAGCGCGTACACGCACACACACACACACACACACACACACACACACACACACACACACACACACACACACGCGCGCGCATATACATATATACACACACACACAACCCCCCCCACACACACATAGACAGATACACAGACACTCACGCACACACACACACACACACACACACACACATAAAAAAAACCCTCAGATACACACACACACACACACACACACACACACACACACACACAAAAACCTCTCATACACACACATAGACACAACCGTACTGCCACAAACTTGCATGTACACATCGCATCATTATCAAAACAAGTTTGAAACAGTTCAATGTATTTGGTGTTGTTTCAATCACTTGACCTATCTGTCTTGTTCCCTTAGTCAGAATACATTTTTCACACCTAGTTTTTTCTGTGTACGGCATGCGCAATAGCAACACATATCAATCGTTTCCATAACCCACATTGATTTGTTCCTTTATTTGTTTATGTGTATATCTATCTGTCTATTATATTCGCGCACGCGCGCGCGCGCGTGTGTGTGTGTGTGTGTTATTTACTTGTATGTCTGTATTCTTCTCAACTGCCTGCCTGAGGATCACTTCTCTCTGATAGGTGTTTGTTCAATCAGTATTTCTTGCGGGGGCGGGTCTGACGAAGCAGGGGTTAACCTGAATGAGGACGAAAGGGAGGTGGATGATGCCCTGCACTTTGTTCATCACCGGGCGATCTCGGTTGTGCTCCATCAGCCCTTTCAGCGCCGTGTGCTGCTCCACGAGCTCCTAAAACAGTGGGGATCATCGACAATCGGTGTGAACATGCCTTGTTCAACCCAAAACCAAACGTATAATTACATCAATCAGAGTAACAACAACAATAGATACTATATTATATCAATGCCAAAATTGATAAATAAAGAGAAGGGTGTCGCCGACTACATTTGCCGACAACAACTCTTAATCTGTCCCATTTACCCATCCACTACCAACAACGCTGAGTGTGCACAGGCTTAACACTGCTCAACAGTATTCACTACAGTATGTGCTACGCTTCTGTGAGTTAGGGAGGGGCGGGACTATCACGTAAACAACATTGGATGACTTTGGCTTCAAAAAGGCGCTGTCGTGGTTTATAGCATGCAGGTGCGCAAACTATTCTAAGCTGCTTTATTTTGGTTGGCCCTACCAAGAAATTACTATCCAGAATACGCACATTCATGTGTGCGCACATCAACCATCCTACAGCACTGCCTAATCCAGGTAACGTGTCCTGTAACCCTTCCATTCTATTTTCCATGTCAAAAAGTCGTTCACAATCATTGATTATTCATTATTGGCAACTCTTCTGTGCTTTCTAGGCAGAGACTGGAAGGGGGCTGCTGCTGTTGCTGCTCACCTGCAGGTAGGCCTGTTTGTCGCCGATGGAACGCATAAGCTCCCCTTTCCTGGCCAGCGCGCTGTTGAGGTCCTCCTCGCTGGACGAAGGCAGCCCTCGCCACGATATCTCCTTCCGCTCCTTTGTGATAATGTCCATCGCCATCAGCACATTCAGCGCGTCATACACCCGACGCCGGATGTTCTTCTCGTCGTAGTTCTGCAACTCCCCCCCTTCCCCCCCACCTCCCCTCCTCATCTCCACCACCAGCTCATCCGCCACCTCGTTGTACGTCGTCCTCAACTTGCTCTGCACCTTCTCGCACACTTTAAGACTAAAGTGACGGAGCCCCTTCCCCCCAGCACTCCGCGGCGTCTCACCCAGCGGAGTCAGCCTCCCACTCCCACTCCCGCCCCCCTCCTCCTCTTTACCCAAACCCAATGACCTCCTCTCTCCCCCCCCGTCACCACCAACTGCAGGGCTCCCCCCCTCCAACCCCAACCGACTCCGAACAGCCGCAGCCGCCTGCGCAGCGCGCACCGCTGCCTGCTCCGCCGCTGCATTCACACTCTCTGCCACCGCCCTCTCCTGCCCTACCCTCTCCACCCCCCCATCCCCACTCCACCTCGCCCGCATCGCAGACTCTTTCATCGCCTCGCCCCGTTGACCTTGCACTTGCACTTGCTGCTGCTGATATTGCTGCTGCTGCTGCTCTTGCTGACACTGATGCATATCCCCCACATCCTCCTCTCCCCCAAGTACCTCCTCTTTCACCTGCTTCGTCTGATGCTGATGTTGCTGCTGCCGTCCATCAGGCTGCTGTTGCTGCTGGCGAAGATATACTTGCTGTTTGTGTTGTGGCTGTTGTTGATAGATGGGCGGATGGTGGTAGGGTGGCGTGACCGCGCCCATGGCCCACTGCAGCTGCTGCGACGCAGTACTGTCGTTGCCTGTCTGTGAAGGCAGCTCAGAAAAGTTTGCGCCTGGCGCCATCGGCATCGAAAACTCATTGCAGAGGTCATACATCCCCTGCGAGGGTAGGAACAGTGGAAGCAGCGGCGCGTTCAGCGTCACCCAGCACATCACCAGCCGTCCTGTCGTCCTGTCTCCTGCAACCCGTCGCAAATTTGCGGCTGTATTATCCCAAGCCACCAAACCAACGCCTCTTTGCAGTGTTGTGGGAAATCATTTGAATGCTTAATGCAAAATATGGATAAGTGGATGGAAGGACAGACAGACGTGGTGAAAATCATAATAGCTGTGGCTCTGAATGGCCAAGAGAAGTGGGGGTGGTTAAACAGGTCGGCACTAGGCTGATGGCGGATGTGTGGGAGGGAGGAAGGCGGCGGGTGGTTTGGTCAGTGTCAAGGCGAAATGAAATATGAGCGAGTGAAAGCGGATACAAGGTTGGGCAGAAAGGAAGGTAGGGGAGGGAGAGAGTGAAGGGATAGGGGGCATAGGCAGGGACGGCAGGGAAGGGAAAAAAGAGCAGGAAATGGAAACGGACTTCAATGAAGGTCTCTTTTGTAGTCACATTCAGTGAGAGACTGCGCTTTTGTTGCTTTTTTGCCTTATATTTTGCCGTTATTTCAAGGAAACGTAAAAAAGGGGCCGAGGGACGGTAGAGTCGGTTTGCAGAAAAGGGGACGTGGTAAGGTTGGCGATGTTTAGGGGAGAAGGGCTGGATCGACAAAAAATGGAAGAAGTTTGGTAGCGGCGCCGCGTGAGGAGGTGTCGCGGGAGTTGGCGAGATGGGATGAAGAAATAAGAAATAATAACATAAAAAATAAATTAACGGTCGCTCAAGAAAAGAAACGGCGGTTGTAAAAGGAAGCACGGGGGAGGGCTCGAGGAGCGGGCGGGGGAGTGGAGATGCGCAGCACAGCGGTAGATAAATGAGCATGGGGTCAGGGAGGAGGGAGGGGTGAGTGAGTGCAGGTGAAAGCGGAGGGCCTTTGGGTTTGCCAAGGCGACGCCGCCGGCGAGCGAGGCGGGGCATGCCAGCGCAACTGCTTCACTAAGTACTGCTCAGTACTGTGCACGTGGCCGTTCATACCGTGTCGCTGATGACCTCCAGCAGGTCGTCCTGCAGCTCCGTGGGTAACATGTTGGGCCCTCCAAATCGAACGTCCATCTTGACTGCCCCACGCTGCGGCTGCTTCCCCCTGCCTCTCCTTACCGCGACCACGATCGGGGTGACGGACTCGGTGCGCGACAGTTGGTCGCACCAGATTGGTCGTTTGTTTTACGAGTGTCATCGATGATATGAAGAATAATGATTTAGTTCAGCTGATGCTGAGGGCGTGTTTACACTGCGCAAAGTACAGTCGCGGTGATGACGACCTCCTCGCGCATTTCAAAAGAAACGGGCTTCAGTACTTAATGTAGAGCTGTATGAGACAACGAGGCTGTCGTAGTAGGCGTGGGAGATAGATGGCTGTCTCTAATTGATTACATTTGCAGATTAAAATGGATGGCGCTGTCCCCGCCACTGGATTCTTAATTAATTACTACTGTATATTACTGTATGTAGGTGCAGGTTCCATCGTACGGATACTATAAATGTTGGTACTATATATCATCTATGATGTCGTGGTAGTAAAAGCGATATTGGATTACTGGCGATGTGCCCGTAGAGTTACGGGTAGTATGGCCATAATACTCGTCGATGCTGTGGCATACCTTCCTGTTCCTCGGGCTGACTACCTACTCTACTCACTCTTGCCCTTTTGTTTCCCCTCCCACTTTCCCTGTCCGTGCTCAACTACCTACTCTGTAGGTTCTTTCCTCTTTTCTTCCTTTTTTTCCCTGCCTGGGCCGGTGGTCCTTGCTGCTTTTTCTTGTTAGGATCCTTTATTATTCTTTAATTGTGATAAGGCGTGATGTATTATATGTTATGGTTTAGGAAGCAATTCTGCCCAGGATTTGGGCGGGGGGGGGGAGACGTTCAGACCATCACTGTCATTACGGTTCATCACCTGAAGTACTGTCTTATGTACTTGTCTCGTCCCCGCGACGACTCAGATATTGCCGCGCCGTACTAGTAGTCGCTACCGGTGTATAGCGCGCAAACCGCGCATACGCGACGGGGCGCCCGCTCATCCGCCATCACAGCTCCAGCCCGCACACACAGTGCTTGTGCGGCGCACTGCGCAGCACCCACGCTGGAGGACCCCACTGTCGCCGCTTCGGTGACTGTGCGTGTGGCTAATACCGGTCTCGGCCGGAACTTCGACGTGATCTTGGGTAGCACGTTCGACCTGCGCACGGAGAAATGGCTTGCCGAAAACACATGCGTAGATTGGTTGCGAGAGGTTCTGCTCGACACGAAGAAGCCTGAGCTGGAGCTGCACGCTGCGCAACTAGACGATTGTACGATCGGCCTGGAAGTCTTGAGGCGCCCCCTATACGTACGCTCCGCGAACGGGATATTGTTTACTCGGGAGGGCGGTGATGTGGCGGCTAGTGACGCGACAGTATTTGTCACGAAGAAGTGGTCGGCGCTTCATTTCCTGCGGCGGGTCGGCACCAACAGCACCACCACCCTGCGATACACGCTCACGCCGCCCGAGCCCGCGGCACGCACTGGACGCAAGCCCATCAGCGCAGCACCGGAGGGGCCCACTGTCCACGAGTCACTGATGTTGAACCATGCCCGGCTGAAGACTCACCTACCCAGCAAGGTGGCCCACAAGCGCATGTACGGCAACCACAGCATGTTCAACAACTTAGTCGACCTGTTCGCTGCGCACGGCTTGGGGTTCAGCAAGGACGTGGTCGAGGGCACACCGAGGGATATGCTGACAAAACTCACCGACGGGTTTTTCAACTGCTGCGCCGAGGTGAGCTGTCTTGCCCGCCTATCTTCTCGCTCGAAAGCCATGTGCACCTCCGGCTACTCGGCAACAGGAGTGCCCCACCTTGTCTGAATTCGAATTCGAAATATCGATAGCGATAGACGACGTCCTTGCAACTCCCCCCCTTCCCGCCCCTAACTCCCCTTTCCACTCGCTACTAGTGTTGAAAGACATACGTATGTATGCTCGCAGACCGCAGTCCAGCTGCGCGACGTGAAGAACTCAAAACAGCCCTTCCATGATCCCATGTTCGATCCGTTCTTCCGGTTTAACTCGTTCGATCAGCTTGGCTCGCACCAGAAGGTGGTTACCAACTACGACAAGGCGAACACATCGTTCATTGCAGCTGAGGGCATGATGAATCACATCATGAAGATGCACACCGCCTGGGAGCCCTTCCTCAGCAAGTGGCTCGTCTTTTTTGCGTCGTTCCGCCACTATTACCTGCGGATCTCGCGAATGCGTGCGCGTACGGCCGTGATGCATGCTGCGCCAGCACCAGCACTTACCGCAGCAGCCGCAGCACCAGCTCATGCGAATCTGTCGGCCATCAAAGCACGCAAATATCGCCAAGGGGTTGCCTGTCCTCAGATCCTGCAAGCCCTTGACTTGAAGCTTGGCATGCTTGGCAACTATCGCCAGGTTGATCTACAGATGTATCTCGAGGCCTTGAACACCAGGGACATGAGCTACTTTGTCAGCCAGCTGAAGACATGTCTCTCCTGCTGTGTTGAACACTTTCACTGGGTGAATGGCTCGCGCGTTGGAGCAGATTCCCATGTGGTGTGGAAGGTGCCTGCCCAGGAGCAAGAGCGCGACTCGGCGGCGACAGCGCGACTGTACGCTGACTGTGTGGATGGCCAGAGCAACACGCTGAGAATGAATAGGGCAGCAGCTTCCCTTTTCCGCAACCACATGACGGATGCCAACCTGTGTGATGGAGTGGCAGCCGCTTATGCCATCTATCAGTTTTTGGCGTGCACCACATGCACTGCCTTGATGCCCATGGATCGCAGCTTCGTGGGTAGGAAGGCGTGGCTGGCAGCGCAACTGGTGATTGAGAGTGGCGACCAAGACCTCGCGTATGACATGCGGGCCTATAATGGCCGTCCATGAGATGGGGCATTTGAGAAGTTCTGGGACAAGCTGGCGGACATGCTAGAGAAGTATAAGCAACCCCATGAACGCCGCCATGGTATGCAAGCCTACTGCTACCCATACCCCCGCCTGCTCTCCCCGCATGTCTGCGTATTTTCCCTGATGGCATTTGTTTTAACCACATGTATCTTGCCCACTACCTACCTGCGCAGGCCTTGTACACCATGCTGCTCCATTCATGTCATCGACTCGGGTGTTGATAGAGGAAGTCACGAAGGCGCTGGAGGCAGAGCTGGCGGAAGGGCAGACTCTTGAGGGTGCCGGCATCAGAATACCAACTGAGAGCTATGTGAACTTCCAATTTGCGCCGAAGAACATGTATGCCAGAAGTGCGTTGGAGTACACAGGTATGGTACATTGTTCATTGAGTTGCATATGCCTACATATGCGGTGCAGTATCTTCGCGTGCTAATTGTGCCTCACTGCTCGTGTCAGCATGGCGCTTCCAGGTGAAGAGGGTGTTGCTGACGCGCACTCTTAGAGCAACTCATCTGGACTCACACTACGTGGCTGCACTGTTTAAATACATGAAGGCATTTGGTTCCAAGGCTGCCAAACTGCTGGCACGTCATGGATTCTCAGTGTTGTTTGGGGCGCTCGATGACAAAGCCAAGGTGCGGCATTGTTGCATTAAAACTTGCTGCATGTGTGATAGTGTAGGTTGTTGACATATGTATGATGTCTTGCAGGTCAGCGTTGGTGAGCCGCACTGCGGCATTTGCTTTGGCGGGCGCAATCGGAAGTCGTTGATGCCGACAGACGTGACTATCACTGCTCTGGACCATGACTTCCATGTGGTCAGCCTTACTCCAAGTGTGTCACTGCTGGTGGAGGTTCCATCTGATACGGACGCTGATCCATCATTCTATAGAGGTATGAAAAAGGCTGCTCAATTGTGTATGCATTGGCCAAGCACAACTGTTTACAATCGCTGACATAGATGCATGCTATATTGCAGGTGTTCCGCACGTGTGTCTGAAGGATGCAATTACTCAGGCTTCGTCAGCGGCTAGACACATGGTGGAGTTACATGACCTGCTGACCAGGCGTGGCAGCGAGACCCCTGTCTTGTTGTTCAAGACAGACGGAGGTCCAGACCATAACTGCAATCACGTGCAGGTGGTGCTGTGCTGGCTCGCCTTCTTCATCCTGCACGGCGCCGACAACTTGGTGGCGATGCGGTGTGCTCCCTCGCAAAGCTGGACGAGTCCCGTCGAGCGGTGCATGGGGCCGCTGAACCTCCAGCTGCAGAACATCCCACTCATGCGAGAGGAGATCCCTGATCCGGCGGCAGAGAAGCTCATGTCCAGGTGCAATAGCATGGCAGCTGTGCGCCTGGCAATAAAGAAGGCAAAGGAGCTTAAGGCGTTTGAGCGGCAGCAGCAACCACTAGCAAGTGAGGAGGCGCCCGTTGAGCAGCTGCCCGGGCAGCAACCGCCTACAACTGAGGAGGCGCCAGCCGAGGCACAGCCAGAGCAGCAGCCGCCTGCAGCCGAGGAGGCACCAGCTGAGCAACAACCACTTGGAGATGAGGAGGCTTTTGACAACGAGGCTGAGGAGGAAGCATTATCTTCGGATAGTGATTATTGTGCTGTGAGTGATGAGGACAAGGCCGGCCGCGACATCTTGGTGGAGGACAGCGACACTGAGATGGAGGTGGCGGCGGGATTGTGCAGTACGACCGTGAGCCGCGAGGAGGTCGTGGATCTCGTGGAGGACGATCATGATGGAGAGGATGGCAAGGAGGTGCCGGTCAGTAGCGGCTTCAAGAGTCAATACATAGCCAGCATCAAACCTGTGCGCGAGATGTTGGAGGCTAGGTTTGCCCAAGCCACCTGGGCTGGGAATCACTTCCAAGTTGAAGAACCTGTGCCTGACGAAAAGGTATGTCACCATATGCATTTGCCATTGCCCCGCTCTATCAATTTGAGTATATATATATTATTGCCTTTGATATACTGTGCGAATGTGTACTCTCATAGGTTGTATTAATCCTTCAAACCTTGAAGAAGCTGGACCCCAGCCTGGGCACAGTGTCTGTCACACGCAAGCAGCTGGAGAAGTTCCATGTCCTCGAGAAGGTCTTGAAGAACCACGCCATCTCTACACCGTATATGGTGCAGTTCTTGAAGTCCAGCATCAACGGCGACAATTGTGACTGGGCAGCCTGTGCACTAAACATTTGGAAACCGAGTGTGATCCAGGATCCAACGTTGTATCAGCAAGTGCAAAAGATGCGCATGCCAGCCCCTATCCCCAATGCCGCTCCTGAAGGTGGGCAGAGCGACAAGCTCAGCTACATGTCCTTTGAGGATTGCAGTCTCCAGCCCTTCACGATAGAACATCAACCCTCCATGGTTGCCAAGCAGAAAGCAAAGGAGGCATCATTCCATGAGCCACCTGGTGGCCGTGGAGGCAGAGGCCGCAGAGGAGGCCGTGGGAGCAGAGGTGGCCGCACAGGCCGGGGCGGCAGAGTTGGTACATCCCAACCAGAGATGCCTGATAAGTGCTTGGAGATTTTTACACCCGGAGGCGCACCCTTCCATTTGCAACTGGCCAGGGGCAGTGTGCAGTGCAAGGAGTGTGCCAAACCTCGCGTCATTTTCTCGCTGAGGGCACCCAGCACGATGCAGCCGTCACATACCAGTGAGGAACAGCCACCTAGAAGAGGTTTTACTCCGAGCGTGGCCGGACTCCCCAGGTTGCATCTTGGTCAAACCCCTCCTTGTGCTCTCAATGTGTTGGTGATTTAGAGGCCACTGTTGAAGAAGGCATTCCCTTCAGCACTATCTTGCCGTTGTGTGACAAGTGCAGGGGTGAGGGTGTGAAGTATCCTGTCAGAAGTAGGATCGGGATGTCACAGGCTAGGGCCGCTATTGAACCATGCAAACACAGTTAGTGTGGAAGATAACGTACGCAAACGTAGTTACAGTCACAGTCCCGCAAACGGAACAGTTAAGGCGACAACCAGCCTACAGGCGTGGTGTCGGGACAACAGAAGTGTGAGGGTGAGCATGTCAGCCACCATCTGGTCAGTGGGGAGGTACCTCAACTTGATGGTCCCTTGCTCCACGTGGTCTTTGAGAAAGTGCCACTTCAGGCCGATGTGTTTAGTCTTCTCGCTGACCAAGGCATTCTGGGAGTATGCAATGGCGCTTTGGTTGTCCTCCCAGATGGTGGTGGTTTCGGTGATGGGGGAGTCGAAGATTTCCCCCAGGAGTTGTCGGAGGTGGAGTCCCTCCTTGGTGGCGTCAGCCGCAGAGTAGTACTCGGCTTCACACGTGGATTGAGCCACACAAGTCTGTTGTTTGGACTTGTAACTGATTGGCCCGCGTCCGAGGGTGAAGAGATAGCCCGAGCGAGACTTGCGGGTGCTGCTGTCGTTGGCCCAATCAGCGTCGGCAAAGCCTGTGAGTTGGAGACTGTGGTCCATGCCCCCCCCCAACGTCAGGCGCATGTTGATGGTGCCATGGAGGTAGCGGAGGACCTTTTTCAGAGCCTGCAAGTGTGCCTCGGTGGGCGAGGCTTGGGCAGAGCCGAGGATGCTCAATGCCGTGGAGACATCGGGGCGTGTACAAACGGCGGCGTACTGAAGGCTGCCCAGGAGGCTTGGGTAGACGTCCTTGGCCACTCCTGTGAGAGAAGGCGAGTTCAAGTGTGTAAGGCCGGCGAGGAAGCCTGGGTCCATCGGAAGGGACGACGGCTTAGAGTCAGACATGCCGTACTTGGCGAGGATGTCGCGCAGGTACTTGGACTGGTCCAGCGAGATTGTGCGCGTGGAGCGATCGCGGGTAATGTGCATGCCGAGGAGTTGGGAGAGGTCGCCTAGGTCCTTGATTTTGAACCGTGCTCCGAGTTGGGCTTTGAACGATGCGAGCCAGGTGGCATCATTGCAGGCCGCGGGAATGTCATCGACGTACAGGGCGATCATGGCGAAGACGTGGCCGGCGCGGTAGATGTAGATGCACGGGTCGGAAACGCATTGTTGCCATCCATGGTCGACGAGCCACGCACGAAGTAGCATGTTGAACTCGCGGGGGGACTGCTTAAGGCCGTAGAGGCAACGCTTGAGGTGACAAACCTTGGACGTTCCATCGGTGAAGCCGAGGGGCTGGCGGATGTACACATCCTCCCGGATGGGGGCGTAGAGAAACGCTGTGTCGATGTCCAGTTGGCAGAGTTCAAGGTCGCGGGCGGCTGCAATGGTTAGGAAGAGACGCAGGCTGGCCATGCGGATGACCGGGGAGAAGGTCTCCGTGTAGTCCAGTCCAGCGCGTTGACTGCACCCCTTGGCGACGAACCGCGCTTTGAAGCGGGAGACGTCGCCGGCTGTATCCGACTTGACTTTAAAGATCCACATGCTGTTAACGACCATGCGGCCGGGGGGGAGGTCCACAAGGTCCCACGTGCCGTTGCTGATGAGGGAGGAATACTCCTGTTGCATAGCGGCTTGCCATTGGGGGGCTTGGGCGCTGTCCAGCGCAGCTCGGTAGGATTTTGGTTCCACACACTCTCGGGCGGAGAGGAGGGCGATGGCAGTAGGGGACGTGCCGGCAGGTGTGTGTGGGGGACCAGTGACAAGGTCGGGGACGTGAGGGTGCTCAAAGATGTCCTCTTGAGCTTTTCCTTGTTCAGGATCACAACACGCCGTGACGAGTGTGGGTGGGTAGTCGGACAGGTGGGCAACCATATCGCCGTAGCGAATGGGGTGGGAGCGGAGCCGAGCATGGCGAGGGGTTGGCGGGGGGGGTAGGGGTGTGGGTGATGTGAGGTCAATGGGGTGGGATAGGGGTGAGTCTGCGGGGACGTCGTCCGAAGAGTCGGTGATGGCCGAGTCGACGGAGGGTTGTGTGTCGAAGCCTGGGGTGTCTTCCTGAAAGACAACATGTACGGAAGTGGTGATGCGACGCGTTTCCGGATTGTAGACACGATACCCGGGTGCGTCAGGGGGATAGCCCACCATGACGCCGCGAAATGCTTTTTCACTGAGTTTCCGACGTTGTTTGTCGGGGACCTTGGCGAAAACGGCGCAGCCGAAGACGCGGAACTTGGAGGCGTTGGGCACTGACGACGTAAGGAGTGTGAGGGGGACGCCCCCATGTAGGTCCGACCGAGCGACTGTACGTGCGGTTGCGAAGGTACACAACAGTGCTGACAGCGCACGACCACATGGAGTTGGGAACGGCCATGTTGTGGAGCATCGCCGATGCATTGTCCCGGATGGTGCGCCAGGGACGTTCGGCCTTGCCGAGCATGTGGTGGGCGTATGGGGCAGAGAACTGTACCCCGACGCCGAGGTGTGCGCACATCTGGCGAGTGACAGCAGCTTCAAACACAGAGTCAGAGTCAAATTTGAGGACCGGTGCGAACGCGCCCGTCTGGGAGTGATGGCGGGCATGCAGGTGTTTGATGTCCAAGAGGATGGTTTCCAATTCCGAACATGCGTCGTCTTTAGACTTAAGGAACCGCACCCACATGTAGTTGGTGTGGTGGTCGATGACGAGCAAGCAGTAGCGGAGGCCATGTGGGGAGGGGACATTGACCGGGCCCCAGAGGTCAGCGGACAGGTTGAGGAGGGGGTGGGATGGCTTCGCGCAAGCGGCTGTGTTGCGTGGTGCAGCTGTGGCTTTGTGAAGGAGACAAGAGTCGCACGAAACTTTGGTTACAGCGCTAGTTAACACAGGGCTAGTCGGGACACCGTGAGTGTGTTGGGCCTGAAGGCTTTGCATGTTGAGGTGGCCATATCGACGGTGCCATAGGACGGGATCACACTGGGCAGTAAGGGCAACCTGAGGTGAGGGGTCAAGTGCCGGCGGGGCGGATGGGCTGGAAGGGAGGGCCGGCTGGTGGGGAAGGAGGTAGAGACCGTTTCCGGACGGTTCTAGCATACCCATGCCTGTGGGTACCAAAAGCAAACCAGTGTCAGAGTTGGAGGGGAATATGAATTCACAACCGCTGTGAGTTTGCATCCAGCTGACACTAAGGAGTCTGCCGATACGCTGTGCTGAACGAGATGATAGGTCAGGGGTGTAGAGTGCATACACAGTGCGGTGAATTAGCTGGCCAGAGGCAAGTCTGACAGAAAGTCGCACTGAGCCACTGCCCTTAACGTCAACGCCGACACCGCCCACGCGAGAGGGAGTGGAGGGGGGCGTGAATTTCACGAAGTCATCTCGGAACGCAGTGAGGTTAATCGAGCAGGCGGAATCAACGACCCAAAACTTTGACAGATTACGACCCGGGGCGAGGGAAGAGGAGAATGCCACAGAGCTGAATGGGACACTCACCTCGTCGTCAGCGTCGTCATCAACGCAGTCCGCGAAGGTGGGTAGGCAATCGGTGTCATCGGCGGGGGCGTCGTCGGCAGGGACGTCGCTCAGCAGCGCAGCGTGAGCAGAGGGGGTGCCGTCGGCGGCGCCGTACTTCTGGACTGTCAGCCTACGCTTGGCAAGATTCCACTTAAGAATAGCGTCATCAGTGGCATTGCACGCGGACATGAGATGGTGGAGGCTGCCACAAACGCCACACTTGTTGGGTCGTTGGCCGCGAGGGTTACGGTGTGGTGGGCCTCGACCGCTGTGCGAGCCGCGGCCCGCAGCGACGAACGCGGAGATGGGAGGAGGTGATATGTCCGGAGCGGTTGCGTCCGGAGCAGGGTTGTCTTCCATGTTGTGCGCAAGGTGTAGAATGCTCGCCATAACTTCATCAGCCGACATGATGTAGTCCGTGTCGAAGGCGTTGATGACGCATTGCTTCGCCTGACCGTGTGGGCCGCTGCTAGAAATGCCGCGCAGCATGAGGAGACCGAGGTGGTGGGGGTGGATGGCAACGGAGCCATCAGCCAACTGGCATGTGTCGTTGTACTCGTCAAAGGTCTGGCGCATGTAGTGGACATAGTCACTGAGTGACTGACCGGGGCGCTGTCTGACCGTGAGATTGTCCAAGAGGGACAAGGAGCGAGCAAAAGACCGACAGTCGAGGCGTTCACAAAGGATGTCCCACGCGGCAGCGGCGCAGTCTGGGCGTGCTGGAGAAACGCATTTCATGGCTTGGTCAGCGCGCTTATTCGCGCTGGCTGCATGGAGGAGCAGCGTGTAGGCGTAGTGTTGCGCTTGTTCGTCGAGCCAGACGCCGGAGTCGCGGATGGCCAGCTGAGGAATGAGGTATGCGGCCTTGATGGAGAGGAAATTAAGGAAGGTCCTCTTCCATTGCTTAAAGTCCGTGGTCGGGCACATGACGGGGACCGACATCTTCATGGACCGGTTGAGGGCGTCCTTGTCGAAGCCGGGGGCTTCGTGTGCCGCCCGGTTGATGACCACCGGGTCGATAGTGGGGCGACGACGGCCCCGGGGGTTGGGGTCGCCATGTTGGAGTGGGGGAGAGTGCCGGCCATGAAAGGGAGGAGGTGGGCCACCGGGAAAGGGAGAGCGGCCGGCCATGGGACGCGGCGGGCCGTACGAGTGCGGGTGGTCACGGTAGGGGGGGATAAGATGAGAGGGCGCCTCCGTGATATGGGGGCCGGGGTGGTGAAGGGCGTATCCGGCGTGGGGGAAGGGGGGAGGTGGTGGGAGGTGATCAACCCGGATGGCGTGACGCGAGGGGTCGTAGTGCGCCTCGGCACGCGCGGGCTCGCGGGGCGCATCGTGGCGGCGCTGTGCGACTGTGGGGTCGCTAACAGGGGCTGCAGCAGGAAAGAGTGTTTCTGCGTCCGGGGTTACGAAACCAGGCTGGGTATGGTCACTCAGGTGGAGGGTGTGACCGTCGTGGCTGTGCCGGACGGGTTCGAGTGGGGCATCGTGGCGGCGCTGAGCTACAGGGGGGTGCGGATTAGCACCCGCAGCAGCGACAGCACCCTCGGCCGACTGCGAGTCGACACGAGCAGTTAAGCTCGCCACTTGCGCAACGAGCAGCGCGAGAGTATCGGGGGGGTGATCGAGGGTGCTCTGGTGAGAGCCTGACTCAGGGGAATCAGCAGGTGAATCAGGCGGGTTTTTCTGCTCCATTTCGACAGAGGGAAAAAAAAGAAAGAGCTGAAGGAAAAAACAGGCAGCGGTAAAAACCGCTAGCCGGACTCGTGCCTAACAGCGGTATGCTAAGAGACGGCCTGATGCCCGCCGACCCCTCGGCCTGTAGCCCCGGGGTGTCTCAGAGCACCTTTTCTGTATCCTCCACCCAGTGTGGGGCACAAGTCGAGGCCAAGGCCAGGACAGGTGGAGCGCTGCGCTGGTGGCTGATGCGCGAGGCTAGTATAAAAATAAAAATAAAAGGTAAGCTACGGCTGGCGTGCGACCTGTGGATGCGTATTCACCCGACAGTGCACCCCCCCGTTCTCCAGCTTGGACCTGTGTGCACCCTGTCCACACACGACGAGTGCGTCGGTGTGGTTGGCTGGCTATCTCCGGCGGGTGGCTGGCTTAAGAGGGTGGTGGCGGGTTTTAAAAATCGCAGTTTATACTGGCGATACCGCCGACTACAGGTTGAAAGTACTAGGTGTCTATAGAAACTTGCCTTCTGCGGGAGAGCTGTCGATCGCAGCTCGCCGAACCAGGTTGTCGCGCGTGAGTGACGTGAGGCGGGGGCCCATAACCTATTGAACCATGCAAACACAGTTAGTGTGGAAGATAACGTACGCAAACGTAGTTACAGTCACAGTCCCGCAAACGGAACAGTTAAGGCGACAACCAGCCTACAGGCGTGGTGTCGGGACAACAGAAGTGTGAGAGCTGTCCGATCTAGACATGTACTAATCATATCTAGAGTAGCTTACAGTAGCTATCTGCAACTAATACGTATGCGGTATTACTTACAACAGCCCCCTTGCAACGCATGCGGTAATACTCGTCGTCGCTATTATCGCTACGGGTAGCACGCGCAACGCGCGCCGAACGAGACGATTCACCAGTTGGGGGGTGGTACCAAAATAAATTCTTACAAGAAAAAGCAGTGGAGGCCACCAAGCAAAAAAAAAAAAGGAGGAAAAAACCTAAGCCCGAGGAACAGGAAGGCATGCCACAGCACCAGCACTGCCCTCCTGAAAAGCGTCGCGGAGATAAGAACCCAGAGTGCCATGAAGAGCAGCAGAAAGACGTTGCATGAATTCACGTCGCACATCCCCCAAAAAACGCCGAAACGGAACAGAAGTAGATCGACGAACAAAATGTTGCATACGGACATAACTGTCAAAGCGCAAGGACCGAGAGTCAGCGGCCCCCATGCCAGGGAAGCGACGAACAGCCACCAAAATAGCCAAGCGATCGACTAACTCAGCCGTCATCGGCGCCAACCGGCCCCCATCCTCCATGGCGAAGGGATAATAGTCACGGACCGACTGAACGGAAGGCGTGCCAAGCAAAGCGGAAGTGCGGAGGTCCGCATAAAGTTTGCCTTGCTGAGCTCCCAATGCAAGGCTGCCAAGGAGTGTAAGGCGAGCACCTATACGAGGAACGTTGGTGTTCGTGCGAGCACTTGTAACCGTCACATCAACAACAAGATGACGGTGCGGAGCCATGAAGTCAAACCAAACCACATCCCCAGGACGATCACGTGAAGCTCCCGACCGAATACGGCGGACCTCCAACCGCAAGTCCCGGCCCTTAGTAGCCCCCGGGGTTGTACCAGTATGTATGAGATGTATTGCAGTACTTGCAATCTTGTGTATATGTGATGCCATCCTTCTACTATGGCAAGTACCAGTACGTGCACCACAATAAGGTTAGGTACGTCACACGCTCTGACACTCGCGAGTTTGAAGCGACCACTAATCCTTACAATAATCCTTACCATTAATCCGCACTTCCGCTTTGCTTGGCACGCCTTCGGTTCAGTCGGTCCATGACTATTATCCCTTCGCCATGGAGGATGGGGGCCGGTTGGCGCCGATGGCGGCTGAGTTGGTCGATCGCATGGCTATTTTGGTGGCTGTTCGTCGCGTCCCTGGCATGGGTGCCGCTGACTCTCGGTCCTTGCGCTCTGGCCGTTATGTCCGTATGCAGCATTTTGTTCGTCGATCTACTTTTGTTCCGTTTCAGCGTTTTTGGGGGGATGTGCGACGTGAATTCATGCAACGTCTTTCTGCTGCTCTTCATGGCACTCTGGGTTCCTATCTCCGCGATGCTTTTCAGGAGGGCAGTGCATGTGCTGTGGCATGCCTTCTTGTTCATCGGGCTTAGGTTTTTCCTCTTTTCTTCTTTTTGCTTGGTGGCCTCCACTAATCCTTACAACGTCACACGAGCGTCGCGTCACAAGAACGTCGCCTGGCCAGGAGCATGATCGATGATGAGTTTGAGGTTTTTTTGTTTTGAACTCTACTCTCGTCAGTCATGCTTGCAAAACGCAGCATGTAGAGGGTGCCGGTGCGGGTATACCTGCCAGTCCCTTGTCATATGATGGGGGCGCCTAAAAAAAGAAAAAAAATACTGCGAAGACGGTTGTTGTCCCCATGATGAACTCAACGAGAGATGGATGGATATAAGGGTCACATCTTTCAACCCAACTGCTTTTCGACGCCCCCGATTGTGACTTTCACGACGACGCGAAATCAATTACTTATGGTCACACTTTTCGGTCAAAGAAAATGTTGAACTGTTCAAAACCATATGTTCACACTTAAGAAAAAACATTTGGTTTTCGACGTCCCCGACCATGATTTGCATGTCAAAAGAGAAAATAGGTAACATTTCTGTCGACATGGTTAGGGCCGGCCGTTATGGTCACATTTTTTGGGTCACCCGGCCCGACATGGTCCACGGTTATGGTCGCATTTAGGGTCCATTTTGGCTCGATAAATAAAAACTCCGTGCTAGATAAAGCATGAATCTTGCAATCATAAGCACCATTACGGACGTGAAACGGCGGATCCGGGAGCTAGGAGCTTTTCCGGTTGAGAATCAAAGCAGACTCATGCAGCTTTGCGGGGCAAATCACAAGGCTGTCGGTGCATCTGGTGTGGTTTGCAAGTGAGACTCGCATGATTTCGGGCTCATGTTCACGTACGACGCAGCACCGGCTTGTTGAACCACGGATAAGGGTTCGAGAAGGGAAGCATGATAGTTTCACGGGATAGTCGACACGGCCCCGCAAGGGGCCAGCTCTCGGGAGGAACGGAGAGCGCGTAGAAGGGGTGGCGACTGGCAAAGGTAACGGATGGGCCGGTCGGCCACCACAAGTTGGCACGCACATAACAACATGTAGTGCAACACTAAGACCTAGGACATGACAATTGCTACAATGCACATAAGCACGGTACATACGGAGGCGGTTGCTAACACTCCCCTTCAATGTAGCCAAGGTCTTGCCATACGACCTCGAGCTTACCATAGAATTTCCCGGCGTGACACACGTAGAGGTTGTCACTGTGGGAGAAGGTGTGCGCTAAGCCGAAGTCCGAGTAGGTGGTGCGACATGCGCTTACAAAAACACGTTATTATATATTATACATGTGTTGAACCGTGTAGACACATTTAGCATAGAAGGTAACTAACGCATACGTAGTTAAAGTCATAGTCACGCAAATAGGACAATCACGGAGACAACCAAGCATAGGCTGGGTGTCAGGACAAAGGAAGTGAGGAGTTGTAGCCTAGCGACAACTTTGCATCGAATCAAGTTGTGTATCCGTGTGTCCGATCTAGACATGTACTAATCATATCTAATAGTATAGAATAGCTTACAATAGCTATATGTAACTAATTACTAGAATGTATTACTTACAACACCCCTTGAGGTAGCTATTGGATGAAGCGTTGCATTGGGTATGTTCCTCCCATGATTGCAGTTCGATGTCTTGTGAGTGGAGGTCTGTTAGCACTAGCACTGCATTACCTAGTGCTTATGTACAAGGGAGCTAGTCCTTATCTTAGTACTTAGTGTTGTACTAGTAGCGGTACTCTATTTCCCCGTTAGTGGCGGTCGGCCGGCCCTGCCGGTGCCTTTGCCGGCCGCCATCTCTCTCTTTTCACTCCCTTTGTTCCCAATTGATGCCCCCCTAGCGGAGCCGGCTATACTACCAGTGTAAACATTGTACTTCCAAACTCTAACATGTTCTCGGCCCCCTACAACGTTACCCGGGATAGTCATACCTCCGAAATACGGCAGCCCCAAGTAGGAGAAGAGCGTGCAACATGGATACTCGCTAATAGGTCAATACCGACGCTAGCCGCCCAAGGTCCCCCGTTGCCGCCCTAGGTTAGCAGTACCGCCTCCGCCACCCAAGGAGAAGAGCGTGCAACGTGGATACTCGCTTGAACTAACACTACCGACACCAACCGCCCATGGTCACATATGGGCGCCCTAGGTTGGTTGTCTACACTACCTTACTCACAGCTCACCGATGCTATCGACCGGATTTGGCTTCAAACCAAATTCAAACCGATTTGCGAAAATTCGACCCGCGCGTACTTTAAGTAGTGATGTTTTTTGTTTTTTCCCGAGGCAACGCCGCAACGCTCATCTGACTTAGCGAGGTTCTAACCTAGCCCACGGCAAAGGGGGGGGGGGGGGGAGTCGACACGATAACGCCCGATTATTTACTTCGAGTACCTACACGCTGTTGACAGTCTTGTTGGCATGTCCCCTTCCCCGCCGGTCGCTCTCATGCGATAGTTAATTCGCCCGTGGACAATTTTCCCCGCTACATGTCAGACTAGTACTTTACGCAGTACATTTGGACCAGTTTACTCTCGGCAACTCCCCGATAGCATCCCGTTCATGTGAGGACCCGTACCGTCACCTACCCGGCTTGAGATACCGCTACCCGAACAACGCCTACGACCAAGATGACTCCTCCTCGAAGACAAGCAAGGGCGACGACAAGACGTAAGCTACCTTGAGGGGGAGTGTTAGCACTAGCACTGCATTGCCTAGTGCTTATGTACAAGGTAGCTAGTCCTATTGAACCATGTAAACACAGTTTAAGCTGTGTTGGGGCTCACTTATGCCAAAGATGTGAATCACTTACAAGATTTGGATTTGGTGGCCCTTGGGCCACCCTACACGCAATGTGAGAGGGAATCGGGTGGGTGGGTTTGCGTGAGCGATAGCTCTCGCAAAAGGCAGAAGGTGGACACACAATCGCTGCTGGTGTGTTATATAGGGTGCGGACATTTTACTGTCCGTGCGCGCGTGGGCGCTTGAACCGTTAGGGAGTTGTAGCGTCGGAGGTAACGCATGTAAACTGAGGTAACGCCGGTTACTTCGTAATTTAGCCCTGTAATTCAAACCTCTATATTACTAATATGACCATTTAAGCTGTGTTGGGGCTCACTTATGCCATCTGTCGCCGACTGGCGTGTAACGTTGGGTGGGGGCCCGCCAGGGGTCATCCACCCAAAGAGTTGCCAAGCTCCCGGGCACGGGAGCACTGTTGGGTCGATGTAGTCGAGGACTACGTCCGACTCTCGCGCCCAACCGCCGAAGAACTTGATCTTCTGCATTGGGGTACCGATACTGTACGCAGCAGTAGCTGCACCCTTTCGGAGGGAGTGCGAAGTCCACGCGAAACCGTCCGGAGGTTGTTCGTGTACTGCCCGAAGTACGCATTGTAGCCAAGCTGTCAGGGTGTCCGCAGTCCAGTTTGTCGTAGGCTCGCGTGTACTAATGGCCCATCGTCTGTCCGGCATCTTTCCGGCGGAGAACCTGGTACGGGCAGCGTCGAAGTACTGTAGTAGTTCCGCGATGTCTGGGTGAGCCGAGGCCGGTAGTTCACATAGGAGTTTTCGTTCCGTGGAAGTACCCCGTTGACCTTTTCGCGTTCCGTGGTACAGGAGGATTCCGCCGGTCGGAGTACACAACAAATCTCCAGACCGGCACTCAACTCCCGCACCACCTCGACAAAAGAATGCGGCCAGTAGCACCGTCGATAGACACGCTCGGAACAGCAGAATGAGGTATGCTTGCGTCTGAGTCCACGTGTCTGTCAGCTGTGTGCGGAGGTCCTTGGCCATGCGTAGCGATGCGACAAGAATCCGAGCTGGGAGGTACAGGCGTGTGCGGCTGGGCTGGAGGGAAACTTGGGACGCTGCGAGACCCCGCCGGACCTTGGCGACCAAATCGCCTTGTGCGACTGGTTCTGCGCCGTGGTCTTTGAAAAACCCGTTCACGGCTGAAAGGTATGGCTGTAGACTGGTAGCCTTAATGGTGCCACGTTCTCCGATCCATGCAATGTAGCGGGCCATGGTAGCGGTTGTTGCTGCCAGCGGCGGTAGACCTTGCTCCTCGCAGAACTGGAAGTAAGGCTTGATTGCGCTGTTGTACGTGTCGGACGTGCTTTTCGCCCAAGCGGCGGTCAGTAAGTCGAGCGTTTTTGCTCCGAGGCTGTCAGTGCCCAACAGGCGTTGCATGTAGGGGCGCATCGAAGCGGCCCAGGGGTTGTTGCAGCCTGCCACCTCCACATTGTAGCGGACCTTTGCTGGTCTGGTGGGGTAGGCTTGGACTGCTGGCCTGATGTGCCGTGTGTTGAACAGGGTCAGGGTAGCACTGACCGCGCCCCGGCGAAGGTACAACCAGGCCGGGAGGGAATCCGGAATACAGTGACGGGCCAATGAGGCTTGCCGACCGTACCGCGTCCGTGCCGCCGTCCGGGACGGAACAAGTGAGGTCGGGCCGGAAGGACCGTCTCGTGGCACGCCAATTCGGTAAGGGCCTGATGCCACGCTTTTCCAAGCCAACGGGGGGCGACCACCGTGGCTGCTGCGCCGCTCTGCTGTAGTTTCTGGGCGAGGTCGGGTAGCAGGGGCCATGGCGGGTTGCACCAGTTGTTTTCTGCTTTCCAATCCGCATCGGGGAGGTGAAGGGCGTCCACGGCTTCGCACGATGGGTCTAGCCAGTTCGCGTTGTAGCGGGGTGGGCAGTAGCGTGTTGAGAGCCGACGCAAACCGGTCGATTGTGTGCGGGCCGAAGTGTGTGTCCATTTCGTGGAAGACAGAGGGGTCGAGTTGCCAGTCGTCGCTGTCGAGGTGGCGGCTGAGCTTGTCTGCCCACGTGTTTGCCGCAGAACGGATGTATCTGGCCCTGATGTGGATGTTGTTGGTGTCCAACAGGTACCACAAACGGCGTAATTCGTTCATCATCTCCGGGGAGCGGGACGTCAGGCCGGTCAGGACGTGGCAGACCGCCTGGTTGTCTTCGTGGAGGAGGACGTTGCGGCCAGCCAGGTGTGGCAAGAAGCTGAGGACGGCCAGACGGACGGCCTTCAGTTCTTTCCAGGTAATGTGCTGCTTTTCGTCCTGTATTCCCCAGAAGCCGCGCGCTTCGAGTCTGCCGTTCAGGACAGCCCCCCAACCATACCCCGAACTGTCGCAGTGGATGTATGCTGACTCGACCGGGCGGTGTATGTTCTTGCCGTTGGCGTGGCTGGGTACTTGTGTCCACCACTGTAGATCTCGACTGAGCTGCGGAGAGAGGCGGACGCGGCCTCCCCACTTGTCGCCTAGTACGGAGTGCAGTTCGCGGAGGAAGAATCTTGCCGCTGGAATCGCAAGAAAAAGGTACTGCGCCTGACCCGCGAATGACTGTAGTTCTTTGACAGGTAGCCATCTGCAGGTTCGGGTTGCACGTTGCAGTAGGTGACGAGCTTGTTTTGCGAGCTTCTGTAGCTTTTCCACTGGGGCGAAGAAGTAACCTGTAGCTGTGTCGATGTCGATGCCCAGGTGGTGGCCGTATTGCGTCGGCTCCCAAAAACCCTTGGAGGGGTGGCGGAGAAGGCCGAGCTTGGTGAGGAGGCGGTCGACGCGCTGCCGGAGCGCGAGAGCGAGCGCACGAGTGGCGGCGAAGAGGAGGAAGTCGTCCACATAAGGTAAGATTTTGGCTCCGCGCCACCGCGTGTGTCGGAGGAAGCGCTTGCTCGGTCGGTCGCTGTCGGGTTGTGTAGGCTTTCCGTGCTGTGTCGTAAACCCACCGGGGTCTGGCTGTCGGAGGTGTCGTACGAATGTGTCCGTAAAGGCGCAGAAGTGGTAAGGGCTGAGCGACCAGCCCATAGGGAGTCCAGCTAGTCGGTACAGCTGGCCGCGAACGTTTACTGTTAGATAGTCGCGCTGCTCTGGTACGATGCCCAGCGCGTAGAACCCGTCTTTGAGGTCGAACGAGAACATGTAGTCGCCCTTTCGAGTCAGATGACGAACGCCTAGCAAACGACTCCATCCGTAGTCGCTTTCTGACGCAGAAGCTGTTCAGGTGTCGTAGGTCGACGATAAATCGCCACTGATTGTTGCCGGGTTTTGCGACTAAGAAGAGTCTTGATACGTACTTGCTGCAGGTGGTGCGTTCCCAGGCTCCCGTCTCCACGAAGCGCGCGAGCTCGGCCTCGACAAAGGTGAGCTGCTCGGGGGTAGCGTCCAGCAGTGAGGTGCCTTGGTTGAACGGGGGTGGGGGTCGGTTGTTTAGGAAGGGAATAGTAACGCCCTCCCGGATCCACCGTAAGACTTGTCCGCTCGCGCCGATATCTTTCCAGGCTTGCCAGTTTCGCCGCACGCGATGACGCATGTAGTTTGAATCTGGGTTGCAGGAATCGGCGCGGCGGGACACCCCGTCATTCGTCCTTGTCGGCCTCGGTCTTCTTGTGTGCCTTGTCGGTAGGGGGGAGGGGGCGGCCGCTCGTGCGGTCCTTGGGCTTGGCCTTGGTTTTGTCCGGCTTGTCCGGCTTATCGGTCGGCCTGTCCGGTTTTTCTGGTCGAGGCTTGTCGGCCTTGAACTGGGCAGCTGCTTGCGCTTTTGCAGCTGCTGTGATGCTGACTTCGAGTCGTTTGTCCTCCAGGGCTGCCAGGAGTCCGTCGACGACGTTGCCTCCACGGTCGGAGGCAACTGTGTCGAAGCACCGTGAGTAGACGAGACGCTCCGCGACGCGTTCTTCGCTGTTAAGAATCTTCTTGGCCTTGAAGCGTCTGATATAGGTGAGTCGCGCTTCCCCCGCTGCGGCCACTGCTTGATGAGTACGTATCGCTGCGTCGATGAGGGAGTAGGCGTAAGTTGTTTCGTCGGGGGTAGAGGTGATCGAGCGAAGCGTTTCCATAGCAGTTTCGAGTGCCGCTGTTCCGGCGCGTCACCGGGCGCAACGCAGAGGTCAGTAGGCAATACCAGGCGGTCTGCCATTTGGACTGAAGGAGTGTGTTTTCGTGCGTCGTGCAGGAGACTCAAGTGATCAACACCTTGCGTGGCTAGCGAGAGCCACGATGCCGTTTGCGTGAGCGATAGCTCTCGCAAAAGGCAGAAGGTGGACACACAATCGCTGCTGGTGTGTTATATAGGGTGCGGACATTTTACTGTCCGTGCGCGCGTGGGCGCTTGAACCGTTAGGGAGTTGTAG
Organism: Tetraselmis chui; assembly: GCA_026401115.1. Lineage (NCBI taxonomy): Eukaryota > Viridiplantae > Chlorophyta > Chlorodendrophyceae > Chlorodendrales > Chlorodendraceae > Tetraselmis > Tetraselmis chui. Next base: position 40,561 of record JAPMLY010002092.1, read on the forward strand.
CGTCGGAGGTAACGCATGTAAACTGAGGTAACGCCGGTTACTTCGTAATTTAGCCCTGTAATTCAAACCTCTATATTACTAATATGACCATTAGTGTGGAAGATAACTTACGCAAACGTAGTTACATTCACAGTCCCGCAAACGGAATAGTTACGGCGACAACCAGCCTACATGCGTGGTGTCGGGACAACAGAAGTGTGAGAGGTGTAGCCTAGCGACAACTATGTACCGAGTCAAACAGTTTATCGGTATGTCCGATCTAGCCATGTACTAATCATATCTAGAGTAGCTTACAATAGCTATCTGCAACTAATACGTATACGGTATTACTTACAACAAGTCCTTATCTTAGTGCTTAGTGTTGTACTAGTAGCGGTACTCTATTTCCCCGTTAGTGGCGGTCGGCCGGCCCTGCCGGTGCCTTTGCCGGCCGCCATCTCTCTTTTCACTCCCTTTGTCCCCATTGATGCCCCCCTAGCGGGGCCGGCTAGACTGCCCGTGTAACCATTGTACTTCCAAACTCCAACAAGGTCGTGGTAGTGGTTTGGTGAACATGTCGGCCACCATTTGGTCAGTGGGGAGATACATAAACTTGATTGCCCCGTGTTCCACGTGGTCCTTAAGGAAGAGCCACTTCAAACCGATGTGTTTGGTCTTCTCGCCGACCAAGGCATTTTGGGAGTACGCGATGGCGCTTTGGTTGTCCTCCCATATGGTGGTTGTTCCGGTGATGTGGTTGTTGAAGATCTCCCCCATATATTGGCGGAGGTGGAGTCCCTCCTTGGTGGCGTCTATCGCTAAGTAGTATTCAGCCTCACAAGTGGATTGGGCGATGTCTGTTGCTTGAAGTTATAGTTGCAAGGTCCGCGGTCGAGTGTAACCTGGTGATCCGAACTTGACTTGCGAGTGTTCTTGTCGTTGACCGAGTCCGCATTTGCAGAGCCTGTAAGTTGGAAAATGTCCCCCCCACCCCCCCCCCCCCCCCCCCCCCCCCCCCCCCCACAACGGCAAACGTATGTCCATGGTGTCATGTAAGTAGCGAACCACCGTCTTCACAGCCCGTAGGTGAGCTTCCGTAGGATGTGCTTGAGCGGCCCCAAATTTGAAATTAAACACTCCAATACCAGTAAAAACCGGCTGGAGTCTATGGCCCCCCCTTATGCTATGCCTAGCCGGACTTAGAAGCGTGAGGTAGACCGTGAACCACTAATCCCAACCTCTCCAATGGCAGTAACGATACCGTCTAAAACATACCCGTATCCATGTATTTATTATTTTCTGATCTATAAGTTTTTTTTTTGGATACAGTATGAAATTAAAAATGTCGCTAGTCTCCACGATACGCGGCCTGCTCCAACCGCTGCGGGGTCACTGATCAACAAGGTTGTTCAGCTTGAGCTGGTCGTCGAGGCGAACCTGCCTGACCTCGGCTCCTATGCGACTCTAGTCGTGCCGGAGCTTGGGGGGAAAGGCCGGTGAAAAACCCCCCTCGCATAGGTCGTCGTCGGTCCCGCCTCGATCCGTGCTCAACCCTGCCCGAGGTATTAGCCGCTCCTCTCGACGCAGCTCGCCACCTAGCCGAGTCTTCTCTCCTCCTTCGAGGGCTGAGAAGAGAAAAGAACTAGGCTGCAGACGGTGTCCGGCTGGCTCTCCTGCCCCCGAACCAGATTTTCTCATGTCCCCTGTCCTTTTCCCGTCAGTTTCCAACACCTATATGACCGTCCGTGCCCTCCTTCAGTGGTTTACGTTGTTAGGGAGCCGCCTTTACGAGCAGTGTGCCGTTACGATAACCCTAGGCACACTGCCTGAGGCAGCCTATCGATAACCGGGTACCGACTAGGGAAGGGGTTGGAAGAACACAGGGATGGAGTCGCCGGTCCTGAAAAGATGGTAGGTACGGGAATTTTTCCAAAAACCCCCCGTACCGGGCTTTTCCGGCGGCGGGCGATCTTAGTGCCCGCCGCCGCCAGACCGTGCCGCTCCTCCGGCTGCGACCAACCTCCGTCCTGCGTAGCAAAAGGCCTCGCCCCCAGGGGAGACCTAAGGCTCTCGCAGGGCTGGCGACTGCTAGCGAGCGCCGTCCCTCCTGTCGCTGCTTCCCAGCTGTCCGCCGCCAGCTCCAACACCCTCGTCCCTCCGCTGATCCGTCCGTACCCCTCTTCGCCAAAAAATATTTCGCAAACGCCGCCCCCGCCCCATCGTCGGGAGAGTATTTGCGAGTATTTAGTCGCGGAAAAGACATATCGGACTGGCCGAGCGGGAGATCCCTGTGCCGGTGTACGGATATTATGTTTTTCCAAAACCCTCCGTACATGGCTTCCCGACAGCTCCTGATCCCTCGGATCGCAGCTGTCGGTACCTCGTTAAGCCCCCTACCGTGCCAGGCCTGGCACGGCTATGGGGTTACCAGCGCCCACCGCGTGGAGGTAGAGGTAGGTGCCGACGGGCATGCGAGCGCACCCCTCTCCGGGGCCGCCGCCGCTGCGCCGCCGGCGGGCGCCGAGCGGCCCCAATAATGTTCAACGCCGTAGAGACATTAAGGCGTGTGCAAACTGCCGCGTACTAGAGGCTGCCGAGAGAGGCTTGGGTAGACGTCCTTTGCCACTTCCATGAGGGGATGGTAGACCATGTGCGCAAGGCATGACATGAAGCACATGTCCATAGGTAGGGGCGAAGGTTTGCAGTTTGTCATGCCGTAATGGGCGAGTATATCTCGAATGTATTCGGACATGGCCATGGAAATGGTGCGGGCCGACTTGCTGCGAGTAATGTGCATGCCCAAGAGATGGGAGAGGTCACCCAAGTCCTTGATTTTGGATATGGCGCCGAATCGAACTTTAATCGACGCGAGCCACGTAGAATCATTGCACGCGGCGGGAATGTCGTCCACGTAGAGGGCGATCATGGCGAAGACATGTCCGGCGCGGAAAAATAAATGCACGAGTCCGATATGCACTATTGCCACCCGTTATCGACAAGCCAGTCACGTATGAACATGTTGAACTCGCGAGGGGATTATTTCAGTCCGAAGAGGCAGCGTTTGAGATGACACACTTTAAAAGTGCCATCCGAGGAGCCGAGTGGTTTGCGGATGTACACGTCCTCCTTGATGGGAGCGTAGGGGAACGCAGTGTCGATGCCAAGCTGACAGAATTCAAGGTCATGGGCGGCCGCAAAAGCGAGGAAGAGTCGGAGACTAGCCATGCGAATGACCGGGGAGAATGTTTCCGTATAATCGAGGCTCGCGCGTTGACTGCAGCCTTTGGCCACGAAGCAAGCAGTGAAGCGCAAGACATCACCCATTGTGTCGGACTTCGCCTTGTAGATCCACATATTGTTGACGACCATTCTTTCGGGGGGAAGGTCGACGAGTTTCCACCTGCCATTGTCCATGAGGGAGGAGTACTCATGCTACATCGCGGCGTGCCATTCCGGTGCTTGGGCGTTGGAGAGGGCATCTTGGTACGACGTCGGCTCGACACATTCTCTGGCCGAGAGGAGGGCAACGGCGTTTGGTGCTACGCCTCATGGGAGATGATGTGGTCTAGTGATCAACATGGCCACGTTCGGCTCTTCGAAAATGTCCTCTTTGGCCTTTCTCGTCCAAGGGCACGACACGATGTGACAAGTACGGGAGGGTAATCGAACATGTGTGCCACGAGTTCCCCGTAGCGAATGAGGTGAGACCGGAGGCGGGGTGAGCGGGCTGCCTCAAGTGGGCGAGGGGTGTCGGGGACACCATGCGTGTCAAGTGCAAGGGGATGGGACATGGATGAGGTGTCGTGGGCATCGTCTGTGTTCGGTGCGTCGGTGGTCACTGAGTCAATTGGTTGGCGTGCGCCGAAGCCCGGTGTGGCTTCTTGGAAAACAACATGGACGGATGTGGTGATGAGGCGGGTTGCGGGGTTGTATAAACGGTACCCTAGGGCGTCAGGTGCCGACCATGACGCCACGGAACGCTTGTTCGCCCATTTTCCGATGTAACTTGACATGCACTTTGGCGAAGATAGTGCACTCGACGACGCGGAATTTGGAGGCGCTTTCGACGTGAGCATGGTGAGTGGAACGCCACCGGAGCGACCAACATTGCGGCTGTAGGTACCGTTGCGAAGGTACACGACACTGCTGATAGCGCATGACCATATGGAATTAGGGACGGACTTAGGTTTGTTGCGCAACATCGCTGATGCGTTGTCCCGAAGTGTGCGCCAAGGTCGTTCCGCCTTGCCTAACATGTGCTGAGCGTAAGGGGCCGATAATCGCACACCGACGCCCAACCGAGCACACATTTGACGGGTCCAATTTCATGCAAAGTTTGTCTATGGTTCTTCACATCACGCTCGGTTCCTATTTTCGGGATGTATTGTAGGATAATGATGTAGTTGCTCTCTTGCATGCCTCCCTGCTCCGCGGGCTCGGGCGTCTTTGCCTCTTTTTCCCCTTCTTTGCTGGTGGATTCGTCCACTCCTTTCGTTGCAATGAATGATATAAATTATTTTTCATTTTCATGGGTGTTGTGACGGGGTGACTATATCTTAAAAGAGTACCAAGCGAGGCTGCCACTGCGTGATATGTGACAACGCTTGGCGATGCAGCGACCAGGGTCGCCGGGATTACAAATGTCCTAGAGAATGCCAGTTCGCACAGCCGAGATGTTCACATCCGCGTCAGCAGTCATTGCCGCTGAGCGTCGTTAGTCATCACCCCGAGTTGTTCACAATTATGCGTGGAACGGTCGCCATCACTATGTCAACAGGTACAGCGAAGTTGACGCCGCTGCTGCGGCCCTGCAGTTGAATGCAAACCGCCAGTCACCCCAGAGCGCCACGTGATTTGCAATATAACGGATGGGCAACGTTTGAGCTGTCCAGATGCCATTTATGGGTGATGAACTGTGTCCGTAGAACACAGTTGTGACGACGAACGGAATTATGTAGTAGAGCTTTGAATGGCAGTGAGGTGGGGTGACTGCTTACCGAGCCCTTTTTTGTGAACGTTGCTGTGTTGATGCCTACCAGCCGGCCGGAGGAGTCCAACAGGGCGCCACCAGAATTGCCAGCGCTAATCGCCGCGTCGTCTGTCCAACAGTTGGACAAAGTTGTAATAAAAGCCGGATACAATACGCAAGGCTACATACACACATACCTGGGTGTGCAGTGTCCCACCTACGCAACCGCCATACTCGGCAGCAGGTAAAAGGGAGGGCCGACTGTGGGATCTGATACCTGAATGACACCGAATATGCGGTCGCCGGAAATAGAGGGGATGGTGCGGTCAAGGCCACTGACGCAACCAACAGTCAAAGTGTGCTGCAGGCCGAAAGGGTTGCCAATCGCATACACCGACTGCCCAATCCGGAGGTCATTGGAAGTCCCAATTCTGTGAATGTGGCAAGAGAAAGGGGACCGTGAGACTTGTGGCGTCGCAGACAGCTAGCACGCCAACAGCGGTCGCCCGGTGATAGAGTGCCATAGAAGGTGAAAGATGAACAGTGTAACTGTATTAGTACTGCGTACTTTACAGGCGACAGCTCCTCCGCCGGAGCCTCCACCCGAAGCACCGCGAGGTCCTGCCCCTTCTCATAACCCACCAGCGCCGCACGGTACACCGCAGTACGCCCACCTGGCAGCGAAATCTCCACCTTGGCAACCTGCCAACGCAAGTAACAGCCCAATCAGGGCACAATAAACTTCAACCTTTGCGAGATCGGAGAGGCCAACGACTCTCCGCATACTGGCCCGTTTTGGATAGACTGGCGAATTTATGGACAGACTTGGACGTAATGGCGTCCTGATCACCTGCGATCCCGTTCGGTCGTTGGCCAGCTTCGCGATACAGTGGTAATTCGTGATCACGTGCCCAAGCTTGTCCCACACGATACCGCTGCCAACCCCTTCCGCCGTCTCCTCCTCGCTCGATATAACGTAGTTAGCCAACGACACAACTCCAGACTGAGCGCCGTCGAACACGCTCGTTGCCCTTTCCTCCTCTACGTACGTCGCGTGGGCAGCTTGTCCCGAGCCAACGCAGCCTAACCCCAATAGTGTCACAGCTGACACCAGCTCCCGTCTACTTGTAGCTCCTAAGCGCGCAACGTCTTCCGCGGCGTTACAACTACAGCGTCGCTGCTGGGCAGCAGCAACCCAGGCGGTCGTGTCGCTCTGTTCTGGAAGCCGACCACTGCCGCGAGGGAAGCGCAACCACTGCCGCCTCCCTTGCCGCTGCGCCCGTGAGGCTGTGCTCAACGCGGAGACATGCGACAGTGAGAGAGCCATCGTTTGTTCCTTTTATAAGTGTGAGCTGAATGAGCACCACAGACAAAGTGAAAGATATGATAAAAGCTCTCATCACAACGTCGTTGTTGCCGACGCCCTTCACTTGCGTCGTGGCGAACACAGCGGCTTTCGATATTAACGAAGGACGAAAAGAATATGAAAAAAATCTGAAATGCCATTTTGGCAGCAGAAACGTACCATTCTCCTCTCGTCATATTGCGATGATTTTCATATTGATTTGAGGCTTTCGGTCGCGAAAATATGAGACCAAAAACAAAAGGAAAAAATGAGACGAGGTCTCGCGATCGCCCACATATCCCCCAAAAAACAGAAGGGGGAATGCAACACCACAATTATATTGTCGCTACATGATCCGTGGAATGATCCCCTCACCGTTAAGCCTACTATCATCGTTAAGGAGTGCCGTATGCTATTGTGTTCATGCGGTGGGACTGTAATTCAACTCACGGTCGGCACGCGTTACTTGACGCGATGCCCGCTCCGTATATGTAACTACGGACCTTTTATCCTTATCGCCCTTGTCCCGGTACAGGTACATGTACCGTCCCGCTCTTGTTGTCCCTTTTTCGTCCACGCTTGTAATGTACTCCCATATATTCGCTTTCCTTCCTTCTGTTGTTCGGATTTAGCTATAATTGTTTGGAATCAACTCATACTCATCATTTTACTCTCCTATCAACAGCACTAATTACCAGCAAAAGTACTAATTACTATTAGCAACAGCACAAATCACAGAAAAAAGTTGTCCTTAATACCAAAGACGCTGACTCGCTGAGGTTGAGCACACACATTCTGTGAACGAACTGCGCAGCAGAGTCGCTAGTCCCTACTACATCTTCCGTATTTGTGGCTCGGTGGTGCTCTATGGCGTGCACCACGGCGATTATGCCGTTACGTGAACTACACACTATGAATTTGTTACAGTCCCGAAGGGTGGTTGTGACAAGGCGGCCGCAGATGTCGTCTCGCCTATCGCGAGGTACCTCCCATCGTCCAAGACAGTTGTCCCACCCATAACAATCTATCGCCCTGACAATCGTCAGTCCCCTTTGCTTCCCCGTTCCGCGCAGTGTCGAAACAGAGAACCATTCTTGTGTCGGTTCGTTGTGAGTCCGCCCCGAGTTCCGCCGGCGCCGGCAGTGCAGCGTCGCAACTCCGCCGAGTAGCGTGGCGCCCCGTCAGCGCGTCGCTTTTCATTGCAGGCGCCACTGTAGGTAAGGCACTCGTTATCGGAGTTGCCTCGTTATGATTACACCTGGTGCGTGCCCGGGATCAGGTCGTTCCAGCCAGACGCGAAGTCTCCCGCAAGTGATCGGCTTTCTCTTGGGCTACCCGTAACGCTAGAAGTGCATAAAAAGAATTGTGATATAGTAAGGATTGATGTATCGCAAACAAAAGGATGTCAGAGACAGATATTGCTAAAATAAGCATGCATTTTAAAGATAAATTATCGGCGCCATTCGCTGATTCGGTTATGGTGTGGACCTTAGGCCCCCTTTTGGATGGAATTCACGGCACAGTGCAACTCCTGCACTACGACTACCTCCCATTCGACGTGGGCGGCCTGCACAGCTCCCTTGTGGTGCGCCGCTGCCCTAGAAACGCGTGCCTGGGATGGGTGGGATGTTGAGTTAGTTTGTGACTGTGTTGAGTCTTTTACATGTAATCAATTTGTAGCTGTGTGTCTAAAACCGCTAAACGTACCACGCGTCGTCTTTGCTGGTCATTTTCCTTGCGCCGCCCGGCAGGTTCCGCCCTTGCTTGGTGCGTTTTATACGACGGTTGGCGCCATGACCATCGCCGCTGACGCGGTGCTGTTGGAGCGAGACGCGGCCAGCACCAGAGACGCCGTGCAACGCTGCCGCTCGCCTGCCTACGTGGCGCTGTCCGTCGGGTGTGCCGGCCCAACTCGTCCGCGTTTCATCGCCATCAAATCCGAAATTTCACCACCACATTATTCGTCGTCGCATCAAGTTTACGGATTATATTTCCTTTATCGAAAATTCAAAGTAATTTTAGCCGCAATATTCTGTTTCTATCCGGGTTTATGTTGAGATTTGTTTTCTTTCCCCGGTACAGAGTGGTGGCCGCTCTGCTGGAGCTGAGCGCCCTCCTGTACCGGAGCGGCCTCCCGTATGGTACCCTCGCCGCTATCCTCGCGGTAGGCGGGGCGGCGAACTGGGCGGCTATGGACCGCACGCCACAAGGGCTGGCCCTCTGCGTGCTCTGTGCTGTCGCGGCGCCCGGGAGCGAACTAATAATTATAAATTGGTTTGGATGGTGGGCGTACGCTGCTCCGGACGTGCTCGGCCTCGGCGGGTTTCCGTCGTGGGTGCCCGCGTGCTATTTCTTCTACACTCCTTCAGTATTGAACACCGCTCGCTGGCTAAAGATACGCTTCAGCAGCCGCGAGAGACGATGACCACCTCGATCGCCGAGCACTGTTTCAGTGCGACGCTGTATTTCAATTTCTATAGAACGAGGGAGGGTATGTAAACGAATCGTTTGATTGTAAACGATTATAAACGAATAGTATGTGGGTGATGGTCTGTGGCGAAAAGTGAATAATCGTTGTGTGTAGTTCCCAGTGCACTCTCGTGCCACTGTTGTCATGAGTTGTAGCTGCGTTTTCATGTTTTTAAAAAGCAGGGTAATAGCTCTAATGAGAGACAAAAATGAGAAGAAACAAGCGTTAAGCTGTTCCCCAACAACGCGAAATGCCGTGCGAAAAATCTACACTTCGCACAGATACCATAATGGCAAGGTTTAGACAAGAGGGACTGCCAAATGAAGAATATGTATATTTACTTAATTAATCAATACGAGTGGCCCGTAGTTCTTTTTGCCTGTTGTTCTTTGTATTTTTGGAATATTCTTGCTTTGTGTTTTATATACACAAACCTTGTGTCTCTCACTATTCCATGGAGGCCCATAGTCGTGGTAATTATTTTTCACACACACACACACACACACGCACACACACACACACACACACACACACACACACACACACACACACACACACACACACACACACGCACATCATACACACACATCACACACACACACACACACACACACACACACACACACTTTCTTCTCTCTCATTATGTATTTTTTGTAATTATGCACACACACCATGTGTGTCTCACTCTGTATTTTTGTAAGCACACAAGTAATGCTCCTGTACCCATCGTAGCGATGCGCAGTAGTTAAAGACGCTTCCTAATCCCAATCCCAATAAGTCCCTGTACAACAAGTAGAGCTTTTTTCCAAAAAAAAAATATCGCATTCGGAGTACTAAAACCCAATCGAGCTAATGAAAAGTGGACACACCGACGGACAGACACACACACACACACACACACACACACACACAGATTTTTGCAAATTAATGTAGTAGGATAGGATGTTGTAGTGATGTCGCTCTTAGTATTATGTGAATCTTCAAAATTGGTTTTCGAAACAGATTGC
>JAPMLY010002093.1:0-27500 GCA_026401115.1 Tetraselmis chui
AGGGGTGTTGGACTGGGTGGGGGCGGGGGCATGGGTGGTTTAAGAGAATTGTATATCATTGGTCGTAGTACTGGAGTGGGTACATTTTCGGATTTCAAAGTGGGTGGCGCGAGAGCTGTCGGGGAAACGAAATTCAAAACTCTGGAAGCTGCGCCTTGCTCTGTGTACCGTCTAGTGTCGCTACGGATCCACGGACCTGGGTGAGCAAGGCTCGGTTGGGGAGAGGTGGACGGTGCCTGTTGTTCAACGGGCCCTATGTCCACCAATCTGTCGCTCATCGGGAGGCCATGCCCGGAGCGAAGACGGTCGGTGTAGCTCATTCAAACTGCCGACCCATCCCTATTATGTGGTTTAGTAGTACTTTAGTAGTACTTTGGATCTTTTTATTGTCTTTAGTGACGGTAGGATGTGCATTGTTCACGCACGACCTTTGGCTCCGCCGATCTTGCTAAACTCTCGGTCAGTACACTTAGAGCCTACCCAACAAGTGAGTCGTCATATCATGCCCCGCTTGATTGCATGGTGCAGTGCATAGAAAACGGGGAGTATTCTGAGCGCAATGAATGCAAGCAGTACTAACTTGTGTTGTACTCCACACTAGAACGAAAAAAATTCCAGTTTTCCTGGCGCGTAGCACCACGCCTTAAGGCAGCGACTTGTGGGTGGGTCGGCATTCTCTCTCGAGTACCAGTGACTCGCAATCTTGCCTCTTCCCCCCCCCTCCCCCCATGTCGAACAATTAGAATATTTCGAGGTTACTAATAACGCTTGGCGATTGGCCCCTTTTGTATAGATGCGATAGCGCGAACAACGACGATACAACGATAACAACAACGATGTCTTGAAGATTTGGTGAGGGATCAATGTACGCAACCCTTGGAGGTTGCGTCATCCCGGCTTAACGCCACACCATATTTACTCCCTATAACTGCAACCCCCTCAAATCTCCACGGCGATTTAGGACGTCGAGCGTGGTGAGCACGTGCAAAGGTTGAAGAGAAGGGAGAAAATACTACGAGTACGAGCTGGCTGGAGGAGTAGTCGTACTTGGAGTACATGTACTTACTTCGAAGTGGTAGGTACAGTAGTAGACCATGAGACTGTGAACCGAGTGGGACATTGCTTGCCACCTAGATTCCTTCCTTTTCTTTAACCAATGCCCGTGTTCTGCCCACCTCGGTGGAGCCTACCCAACAAGTGACTAAGTGAGTCGTCGTGTCATGTCCGATTGCATGGTGGAATGCATAGAAAACTTATCCGTTCCTCGGGAAGCGCCCCCGCCCCCCCCCACCCCCCCGCGCCGACTCGTACGCGTACGCCAGCCACCGTACGTATTTGTTCCAGGAGGGCAGTCCTTGACTTTTATATTCGGTTTCTGCACAACCTACGCTTTTAATTATTCACTATTTGTGGTACGGGATACTCGCACCTGTTTTTGAAGCCGGTGTTCTGCTGCGGTCCATAGACCTCGCCGCTCAACCACTAATCCCCTTCGTGTCCTAGCGCAGTCATCATCAGCTCTTGCTATACCCTGCCCACCCCTCCCCTCCCCAACCCCCGGGCCGGTACTTCCCCTCCATGCTGCCTGATGTTCAGTTGTGTGAGTCCGCCGTAAATTGGCGGTGCGCGCAAGGTCTTCCGTTGGCGGCTGAGGCTTACCGACATATTTTGCTGTTTTCTTGTAGGTACAGGTAATAGCGGGGCCATACCGGTCAAACCGCGTTGGTATAGTCAAACTGCGTTGTCCGGCGGCACCCGCTACCTCCTCGACCTCCAGCAGTTATTGACGCAGCTTGTGGCGTGTGATATCGATTTTCGGAAGCTTCTAACTGTTTTTACCATTTGTTTCTCTTGGATCGGGATTAAAGCCGGATCTGTTGGTCTGCCTCAACCATTCCGAAGACGGAGTTCCTCGCTCTAACTCCGCCCTCGACCAATCTATCTTGGAGCCGTTTGATCGACTGATGGAGGTTGCAGAAAGCACAGGTATGATCACCCTCAGCTGCCATGTACGTATATGCGTGTATCGGGTGTGTTGGCTTGTTTGTGTGTGCATGTGGACTTTTTCACTGTGTTCTTGTGTGCAGCAGTATGTATCTTGCATTTTACCGCAGTTCTGGTGTGAGCATGTCCATCCAAGGCAAAGTCTTTCATATTTCAGTCCTGTGTGTGTGTGTGTGTGTGTGTGTGTGTGCGTGTGTGTGTGTGTGTGTGTGTGTGTGTGTGTGTGTGTGTGTGTGTGTGTGTGTGTGTGTGTGTGTGTGTGTGCGTGTGCGTGTGTGCGTGTGTGTGTGTGTGTGTATGTGTGTGTGTGTGTGTGTGAGTGTGAGTGTGTGTGTGTGTGTTTGATTGTGTGTCTGTTGTAGTGTCTGATTGTTTGCATCTGTTGCAGTACGTGTATGTATGCTTCTCTCGTTTTGTATCTATTGTAGTGCTGGTGCATATGTTTGTTTGTATCTGGTGTAGTGTGCCTTCAAGTGCTTGCGTGTGTGATTGTGTGTATCTGTGTGTATTTTATTTGGTGTTGGTGCAGTTGTTTGTGTTCATCTGTTTTAGTACGTGTGACTGGATGTATTTGCTATGGCACGTGCCCGAATGTGAACGCGTGTGTAATGTACATGTACTTAATTCAGTGAGTATGTGGGCATGTATCTGTTTTAGCACTCGTCCGTATGCCGGTGTGATTGTGTATCTGTTGCAGTGTGTCAGCATGTGTTTTCCTGTGGAATTGCCTGTTTCAGTTTTAGATAGTATCCGCATGCGCGTGTGATTTTGTTTATCTTTTGCAGTGTGTCAGCATATGTTTGCGCGTGTGATTGTATGTCTATGTTGTGGTAGGTGTCCGCATGTGTGTGTATCTGTTGCAGTGTGAGCATGTGTTTTCCTGTGGGGTCGCATGTTTCTGTTCTAGATATAGTTTCCGCATGCGTGTGTGATTCTGTTTATCTTTTGGAGTGTGTCAGCCTATGTTTGCGTGTGTGATTGTATGTTTATGTTGTGGTAGGTGTCCGTATGTGCGTGTATCTGCTGCATTGTGTTAGCATGTGTTTTCCTGTGGGGTTATATGTATCTGTTGTAGTAAGTGGCCCTATGTGAATGCGTGTGTAAGTGTGTGTTCAGTGTGTGTATGTCAGCATGTGTTTTCCTGTGGAATTGCCTCTTTCTGTTTTAGATAGTATCCGCATGCGCGTGTGATTTTATTTATCTTTTGCAGTGTGTTAGCATATGTTTGCGTGTGTGATTGTATGTCTATGTTGCGGTAGGTGTCCGTATGTGCGTGTATCCGTTGCAGTGTGTCAGCATGTGTTTTCCTGTAGTGGGATTGCATGTTTCTGTTTTAGATAGTATCCGCATGCGCGTGTGATTTTGTTTATCTTTTGCAGTGTGTCAGCATATGTTTGCGTGTGTGATTGTATGTCTATGTTGCGGTAGGTGTCCGTATGTGCGTGTATCTGTTGCATGTGTTTTCCTGTGGAATTGCATGTTTCTGTTTTAGATAGTATCCGCATGCGCGTGTGATTTTGTTTATCTTTTGCAGTGTGTCAGCATATGTTTGCGTGTGTGATTGTATGTCTATGTTGCGGTAGGTGTCCGTATGTGCGTGTATCCGTTGCAGTGTGTCAGCATGTGTTTTCCTGTAGTGGGATTGCATGTTTCTGTTTTAGATAGTATCCGCATGCGCATGTGATTTTGTTTATCTTTTGCAGTGTGTCAGCATATGTTTGCGTGTGTGATTGTATGCCTATGTTGCGGTAGGTGTCCGTATGTACGTGTATCTGTTGCATGTGTTTTCCTGTGGAATTGCATGTTTCTGTTTTAGTAAGTGGCCCTATGTGAATGCGTGTGTAAGTGTGTGTTCAGTGTGTGTATGTCAGAATGTGTTTCTATATGCGCGTGTGATTGTATCTGTTGTAGTGTCGGTGCATGTGTTTGTGCGTATCTATTGCAGTGTGTCAAAATGTGTTTGCGAGTGTGTGTGATTGCGTGTATTCGTTGTAGTGCTGGTGTTTGTGTAGATCTGTTTTGGTGTGTGTGTCCGTCTGTGTTTGCGTGTGTGATTTTTTGTAGCTGTTGTATTACGTATTCGAATGTTATCGCGCTTGTAATTCAGTGTATTAAATTCGGTGTGTATGTCAGCATATGTGTATATGTGTGTGTTTGCGCACCCGTGTTCGTGATATGTGCCTGTATTAGTAATAGTCAGCATATTTGTCTGTATGTGTGTGTATCTGTTGTTGTGGGGTTACATTTGGTTTGGTGTGATTTTCGACATGTGTGTGTTTTAGTGTTTGTGCGTGTTCATGTATCTGTTCTAGTGGTCGTCATCGTGTGTGTTTGTGCATGTTTGCGTGTTCATTTGTTTTGTTGGTTGTCAGCATGTGTGATTAAGTATGTGTCCGCATGCTTGTGTATTTTTGTATATTTGTCTTAGTGTGTGTGCACATTTGTATGCGGATGGGTGTAACTGTGTAACTGTGTGTGGGTGTGCATATATTTTAGCATGTGTGTGGATGTGTCGTATTTGTATGTTGATGAGCTCATGCGCATGCTTGGAGATTAATTGTAATGCCGTTGCGGCTGCCGACTGATCAATAAAACCAATGTCTGCTCAAATACTCGGCACTGCGTGAGATGCACAAACCGGGTTCCCGGGGAAGTGCCTAAACTCATAATCAAATACATATCTCTGTCGCGCAGCATTTCCTCTATGACAAGTCCATCATGATCATAGTAATTGCACAATAAATAGTGATGGTGATGATGATGATGATATCAATCATCGCTATTGCTGGGCTTCACCTTTCCAAGTCGATTGGTCTGCTTCAACGTGGAGTTCTGCGTGCCTTCCCTCTTTTTCCTGTCCGCGTGTCTTCAGTACCCATCCTTCCTAATTTCCAGCTGCTTCCCCGATCTTTTTCCGTCGTATAAGTCCGTGTAGAACGTCGAATTACATGACACACAGGCGATTCACAAGAAGACACGTTCAAATGGGCGTGTTGTCCAAGTTTTTGAAGTTTTCCCGCCCGTAATTCTCTACTACGAATGTCGCATCTCTATCTAGCACTTGCGCCCTATATGTCGCGCAGGCCTGTATGTGCCCATACACCACTCACTCTCGGCACGCCCGGAGGCCGGCAGGGCCTATATGTCATATCACTTTCTCTGTACCCCCTCCTCTCACTCTCCCCTTGTCTCCCCTTTCCCTCCTTCACACTCCCCTTCCCCTCTCCCTCCCGTCCCCCAATTCTGAAAATCATATGGTCAGATTGATTTGAATCTAGAGGTTTGCATATCCAATATCATGTGTACGGGACAGTAACTCTAGCGGTTACTGTTACCGTTAATATCGGCGCGTCTCACCTGCAGGGCAACCACCTTGCCCGAGCAGTTAGACGCAGCCAACGACCAACGACTTCCCCAACGGTCAGCTCTAGCTAGCCCGTGCCTTATAAGCCGTAGCTAGCCACGAGCCTAGGCACTCTCTGCTTTCGCGCTCAGCCAATCTAGGCTTCGCGCGAATGCAGTCTCGACTCTAGTAGTCGAGCAGGGTGTCAGTTTTACCTTTTCGTCCCATGCGCACTCGAGCGTCACGCGACACTTCCCCTCGTTCAGCTACGCAGTTCCCCACTATGCAGCCCGAGCAGTCTACATCCGCCGCAGCGGCCGACCCTCACGCTACCACACTCGAACAACGCACAGCCGAACAGATTCGTACGGCGGTTTTGGAATCGGAACAACGCATTACTGAGCAGTTTTTGGCGGCTAACGCTGCCTTACTCGCTCAGCTTCGACAGCCGACAGCCACACCCGCTACTACTGATCAACAGCAGTCCATTCCCACCGACGCGACCACAGCGACGGAGGGTGGCAAGGAGGCCCCTGTGCCACCTATCGACTTGCTTGACGACGAACCCGACCCCTCCGCGGCCGAATTCGTCGACTTCACCTACTACGGCGAAGTCATCCCACCCGGCCTCGAACGTCCCCCTCGCGACGTCGACGAGCCACGTCTGTGGACACTCACGGACGACACCGCCCGCTCACTAAGCGACAAACGCACCAGTCCATACTCAAACAAATTCATTCTTTTTCTTCCAATGCCTTCTTTATCTCCATTTTGTAAGAAAGTCTTGCTCCAATATGTCCCTTGAGGGAACTCCTCACCCCGTGCGCCCTGCAGTGGTAAACCTCCATCGCCCAGTCAAGCCAAGCTTTCTCAAGAGGCTGCAATCCCCGCTGTGCGACTAAACGGCGACGCACAACCTCGAATTCCGAGCCTGCTTGTGCCGGTGCGCATGTTTTGTGCTTTGAATGGGCGAAGGCGCCACAGTATGCACCTAGACGCCGGGGATGGACCATTCCCCCGTCGCCATCGAGCAAGCGGGCAACTGGGTCGCCTCCCGCGGATTACCGCCTCTGCCAGTTTACTTTCGACACTTCTCTGTCTATTTTTTCGACAAGATTACGCCGAAGTATTGTCTCAACCAGAAAGTTATCCAAGCCAGCATCAGGCAGTCATGCAAGGAATGACCCACTTGTTGGGCTCGAGCGGAGGAGAGGGAGGAGGAGGGCTCCCTGGTACGTCAAACAGTACTCACTCAACATTTTCTCTGAATACATCCCTCTCAACATTCGAGGTTTCTGTCTTCTCTTCGGCTGTACCCGTTTGTCACTTTCCCTGTATACCACCGAGCACGTTGCATCTTGCGCGTAGGTATCCAGAGCGGGATGATTTGGAGGGATACAGAGGGGGAAGTGATTCAGGTAGGGCGTCTACGGGGACTGAGCGGCCTTCGACCTCACGTCACCACCTGTCCCGTGTATAACTCGCGTCTCGCTGGGATAGAAGGGGACACGTAAGGGGAAGTGAGCAAGGCTAAACACATGGGTATTGCGCAGGCGCACGGCGGAGGAGTTTTGTACCACTCGGGAACGTATTACTGGTTTTGTGCCCCCGCCGCCTGTGCAGCGGAAGCACACTTTTGTCCGGTCACGCAGGTTGGGAGGGTGGCAGGCTCTGAGTGAAGGGTTGCCTGTTCTACAGGTATGGAGAAAATAAGGCGGGGCCAACCTATCAGCCAGACGAGCGGTACTATAGCGCCTGCATGCGGTCCTTCTGCTAGTACCCCACTGCTTCGCTAGTGGCGCCTGTCGCACTCAATGTCGATGCGTGTAGCACAGGTACCCCGCCCGCGTGGACGTCATTGGAGTGAGTTGCTACTCCTCTGCAAACCTTGTGGTTTGGGAAAATAGAGGTGAGGAGTGAGGACGCATCCCTGCCCTCAGCCACCCTGCGGTCTCAACATACTCGTACCTACTCCTCGCCGCTCGTGGCTTGTGTGCCAGGGGTTGCTCTCCCTTTCTCAGCGGACATCACCAGCGACCTCCACCCTAGTAGAGTGGTAGAGCGGCCCAAGGTAATCTTCAACGAGTCCACAAAGAAGTTTGTGATGTGGATGCACATTGACAGGTGATTATGGCACGAATGATATTGTACACATGTGGGGTGTAGACTTTGACCTTCTTCAGACCTCTTCACGCTAACTTTCCCGTTGGCGTCCTACGTGCTTGACTTTCGTTGACTGTGAGCTTGTTCGCGCAGTGCGATGTATGACGCGGCGCGCGCTGGGGTCGCGGTCTCCGACTCTCCTGATGGCCCTTTCGAGTACAAAGGCAGCTTTCAGCCGCACCGCGCCGAGTCGCGGGACCTGACGGTGTTCAAAGATGACGACGGGGTCGGTTACCTGATATACTCATCCGAGGACAATATGGTGCGGTGCCATGCTCGTAGGCCGTCAGCATGCTTGCCATCATATTAGCACAGCCTAGTAAGGAGAGCTCGCTCCTGATACGGATTAGGTGACGCACATCTCGGAGCTCAATGCCACATACACCGGGGTCAACCGAGGCTTTCACCGAGTTTTTATTAACCTCCAGAGAGAAGCTCCCGCTGTGTTCAAGCACGAGGTGCGCGGGTTCCCGTGGCGTGCTGAATTTACTTTCTTCGTGTGCCGCCTTTGCCTTTCGGCCCGCTCATCACAGCGGTGGAAAGTAATTTGTATCTCTAAGCGCGTGCTCACTGTGTGGCAGGGTCTATATTTCATCCTGACGTCGGGCTGCTCAGGGTGGTGGCCAAATGCGGCCCAGGTGCACGTAGCGCAGGCCATGGCTGGGCCTTGGAAGAGCCTGGGCAACCCCTGCAGGAGCAGCAACGTCACGATGCGCGAGACGACATTCGAGTCGCAGGGTCTGTTGCCAGATGTAGATGGAGACAACGCTGTGGAGAATGCTGCACGGCAGTAGAGTCGACATGTGATGCACTCTGACGATCTTTGCCCTCCGATGTGCGCAGGGAACTATGTGCTCCCGCTGCCACAGAAGCCGGGTCAGTTTATCTTCATGGCGGACCGCTGGAACGAGCATCACCTTGGCCACTCTCGGTAGCTGATCCAAAGCTATAACTACCCGCTTTGTTTGTCTTCCAAAATCCATTGTTTTAGCGTCGCTCCTGGCACGGATGGCTCTGCGCATTGCGATCCAGCTGTGTTTTGCTTATGATTCTGTGCATCATGTCCTCTCAAATCTCAGGTACGTCTGGCTTCCCATGAGTGTATCTGTGCCGCCAGCAGGTAGCCCCCAACTTGAGGTGAGTGTCATGCGTTGCCGAGGCTGCCATTTTCCCATGGAGGCGTATTCACTTGTGTATTTGGTCGCTCCATTAATGCAACGCATGTGTTGTTGCCACCTTCCCCTCGTGTTCCTGCTCTTGTGAACACCTAAACACAATATGGCACGCTTGAATGGACTGCCAGAACGCGCCGGCGGAGGATCGAATGCAGTGGACGCGTGTGTCCATTCAGTGGAAGGATGCTTGGATTCCGTAACTGACGGCTGACATTACATGGCTAAAGGTGCAGCACTGGTTTTATTTAAAATTTACGTTTATCCTTATTCTCCAACTTTATTTTTTGTCAATTTCACGCGCCCGCGTATTTAGACCTCCACTTCGCACGTTGACGCCACGGGGGAGTGCTTGCTGAATGGGCTCCACCCTTGTCCTGAGTTGATTCAGGCCATGTGTGACAATTTGCTGATTCCAACGCTATCGCGTGTAGTCGCGCCTGGCGGTCGGAAGCGGCTCGGAAGCAATTTGCAGGCCGTACAGCGGGGATGTCTACTTTTTTAGCTCTGAATGGAAACTATAAAGCTGGGAAGGATTGCGAAGGGGTGTCTACAGTGTCTGGGACCATCACTACTCCTTGCATCATTCGAAAAAGGGCCATGGTCACATTCGGTTCGAGCTGAAACTGAAGCTTCATTCCGAGCTACAGTGCTGCACTGCCCGGACGGCTTCTTAAGTCGTCGCCAAACTGTATTTACTTCTACCGGGGTTTCAACGACGCTGTGCAACTCTGCCAGCCCCTTACGTTCCGCTCCACTGAAATACTGTAGTGTCTGAATCGACACCTTTTCGGCTGTAAACCCAATCTCGCCACATGGCAAGGAGCTTCGCCCACCACCCCGCCTAGTAGGTGCATACTCCGAATACGCGGCGCTGCTGCGGTTCTCCCAAAAGGACCGATACGCAGCGCTGCCGGGGAGAGTTCTGCTGTCGGGGCGTCGCCCTCATCTGTTGATTGAGTGCTACCCTTCCGTGCGCCGCTCGAGAGAAGCCGAGAAGAAAACCACGCAGCCGCACCAGAGTTTCCCGTAGCAGAGGCCCGCCACTGAAAATAAATGGACCATAGTTGCCTGTGGGGTTGGGGTAAGGAAGGTCAGCCGGGGATACCCTGACGAATAGGTGAGCCGTGGCCAATTTAGAAAACAGATTGGGCTTACCGCTAGACAGACGACTGCAGAGGCCGCAAACCTGAAATACGAGGCGGCTCACTCTCCGCCTTGTGCTATAGCCTGGCGCAGTTTTAAGATAAGGACGTCAAATATAAGCGGTACACGCAATTGCTGCATTGGCCAGGCGGCATTGCCATGGTTGGAGAGAACTTCAGCGAAGAAACGAGAGCATGCCATGCCGTAGGGGTGGATGCTTTGTTCAGCTTGGCATTGGCTGATGGCGGAATTGCTGCCTCCTCTGCCCAAGTGAGAAGTCCAATCATCAACGCCTGCTGCTCGTGCGGTGGCAGGAAATTTTGACGATGTTGCTGAATGGGGGGGAAGAGAGGGAATACGTAAAAGAATGAATCGAAATATAGAAGACAATAATAGGACAGAGACTCATGACCTTCCCATCGCAGCTTTGGGGCAGCCTGTGGAGAGCCTCCGACGTCCCCACCTGTCATGCCATGCAGCTGTGCACATTTTACACCGACTGGTAATTAGGACGCATACGGTTGAATTTTTTTGAGGTAGTGCAGAGAGCGTGCAGGTTGGGGGGGGGTTGAAATGATAGGAGCCAGTCCTGCAATGGCTCGCGAGCTGAAGTGCTACCAATGTCGCAGGAAATCCACTTCCGCACAGCAGGGACGAGGATTGATAGCGCAGCGGCTGGAAGCAGCACTACTTTTGAGCCAATATGATGTACCAGAAGTCTGCAGTATTGTGTTTGCGGTCGCCAGCTGTAGCAGCGCGAGAGTAGTTGAGCCCTCCCAGCATACTTTCACGACCTCTGCTATATATGTGGACAAGCAGAAACTGGCGTAGCACAATCAAACAATGGTACTCACAAGTTATCGTCCCTACCGTCCTCAGCTGCGCACTCGCCGGATACATTAATCTGCTGCGGATGAGCAAAAAGGAGACGAAAAACATGGGGGTGAGATAGAATGGGTAGGAGGAAAGACGGGAGTCCAAAACATTGAGTACAAGCAGTTACCTCTGAGTTAGGACAGGTTTATGTGGGCACATGTAGGTTGCTGGTGGCCTCCACGACGCCACGCGCCATGCTGTATCCTTTCCCGACTGCTTGAAGGTTTAACTGCACACGAATTAACCCCGCGTCTTCTCCTTGGAAAAGCAAAGCCAAAACAAGGGAGAAAAAATTTCATTTTGGAAGCACTCATGGGCTCCGTGCTACCTACTTCTTTTTGTACAGTGCTGCAACGCGACAACAACTGTTTGACCCTCAGAGACAGACGGTTTGTATGTGGGTGGGGGGGGGGGGGGGGGGGGGGGGGGGGCATGTGTGTATGACATATCCCTCCCCCGCCTCGATCTCCCCTGCATACTCCGTCCACATTAGCCCACTCAAAGATTTGACGCGGAGGAAGGCCTCGACAATTCCTCCCTCACCATCTGCCATGCTATCATGCCGGAAGGCATCCAACCGCCACAGCTCATACCCAAAGCACATGAGCACGACTTCATACGCCTCCTAGAACCACACCTCGTAGGTCACACCTCATCTCGCCGACGTAACTCCTCTATACGCAAAATTCAAATCGGAGAGTGGGGGTACTTCACGGATAACATCAACCTTAAGGATACGCACCACTTTATCATGCAAAAATATACCCCTCTCGCCAAAGCACTCCGATCACAATGGCCTAGAACGCAGGTCGTCATCATCCCTATCATCGCGGGCCGCGCGGGCACACAACACACCCTTACCCTCGCCAATCTCACGTCCCGAGAACCGAATCTCATGACAAAACATTCAAGACTCCCAACATAGACACTACAACCCGCCTACACATTCACAATGCCTAATGGCTTCACCACTTTCTCCGCATCCATCACATCAGATCCCTCACATCTTCCAAACAACTACAACGCACCTCCCGCATGTCTCTACCAACCAAACCCCGCAACTGAAACACAATCTACCACCCTCCATGGGGGGAGTAAAGCCCCGCCTCAGCTCCCCGCCGGCCTAGATTTTGGATACTGAGATTCATGAATGGCTTATGCGAGAAGGCGCTTCGACAATAGCCAGCTCAACACTGGTATTTGTTGTAAATCACTTTCATTTTCATTTGTGTATGTGTGTTTGTGTGTGCTTGTATGTGTTTGCGTTCTTGTGCGTATGTGTGTGTGTGTGTGTGTGTGATGTTTGCGTGCGGGTGTTTGTGTATGTGTGTGTGTATTTGTATTTTGTGTGGGCGTTTGTGCGTGTATCTGTGTGTCTTTATATGTGTTTGTGCGTGTTTATGGTTTGTGTGTAGGTGTGTGTGTGCTTTAAATCTGTGTGTGTGTATGTGTGTGTTTGTGTTGTGCGCGTGTGTGTTTGTGATTGTGTGTGCTTTTGTGTGTATTTGTGTTGTGCGTGTGTTTGTGTGTGTGTGCGTTACTGTGTGCGTTACTGTGTGTGTTTGTGTGTGTATTTATATGTGACTGTGTGTGTATTTGTGTTTTTTGTGTGCGTTTGTGCGTGTATGTGTGCCTATGTGTGATTGTATCTGTGTGTATGAGTTGGTTGTGTGTCTGCATGTGCTTATGTGTGTGTATGTTTGCGTGCTTATGTGTATGCTTATGTGTATTCGTGTAATCGTTTGTACATGTACGCGTGTATGTGTATCCCTCTGTGTTTGTGTCTGTGTATTTGTTTGTGTTGTATTTGGTGTGGGTGTGTCCGTGTTTTGTGTGTGTGTGTGTGTGTGTGTGTGTGTAATTTTGTGTGTACGTATGTGTCGGTGTTGTAAGTAATTCCTAATGCAGATTAGTTACAGAGAGCTAATGTATGCTCTGATAGAAGTCCTTATGTACAGGACATCACCTAGAGTGTCTGAGCGCGATATCACAAACTAGCGTACAGACAGCTGACAGCGACAGCTGACACACACTCTTGTCTCGACACCAGCCGCCACCCAAGGCTGGTCGTGTAGCGTACCTGTAACCATCACGTTACAATATCTTCCTTATCGAACCGTGCATACCACGTTCAACAGGTTATGGAGCCCTCCACCTGAAGGTTACGCGAGACGACAGTGCCTTTCGGCGTGCAACTTGGACACTCGCCCGAAGGCAAAGCCATTTTTTTTTTTCGAATAATCATACTTTACTCTGTATATTTATTTCCACTTTCTCAAACACTACTCTACGGAACAGCCCCGCTACCACCTACTCTACTCTACGCCACGACGACCTAGCCAACCACACAAGCGCACTCGCTTGTGTGGACAGGGTGCATACAGGTCCAAGCTGGAGTGGGGAAGGGGGGAGCATTGTGAGGGTGAATACTCATACACAGGGTGCACGACAGCTTCAGCCGTAACGTAGAGCAGCGGACATATACACCTGCCTGTTCTTGCCTCGGCTGTCACTGTGCCCCACACTGGGTGGAGGATACGAAAAAGGTGCATTGAGACACCCCGGGGCAACAGGCCGACGGGTCGGCGGGCATCAGGCCGTCTCTTTGTATACCGTCGTTAGGCACAGTTACCGCTAGTGGATTTTTTCCACTGTCCGGTTGGGTACTCGACCCTTTTACGATGGCGCCAAAATCAAAGCCGGCACCTACCGCATCGGCCGCCGACTCGGGTGTCGACTCCGGCACGTGCGACACTCCGTTGCCCGACTCAGCCGGCGACAGCATTCGACTGGTGATGGAACAGCTACAGCTGCTCCACGCCAGAATGGACGACCAGGACCGGACGCAGTCGGAGCTTCTCCGTCGGGACGCACTGCGCGATCACCCGGTGCCTATCGACACGGCGCCGTTCCAACCTGTGCCCAACCAGTACCGGCCTGCTAGCGACCCCGTGCCTACTCCGGTACACGAGTACCCACTCCACAGCAGCGCCAGCCGCAGGCCCACGATCGACCCGGAGTTCGTTGCGATGACAGCAGACTGGGCCACCAACTTCGACGGTGACTCTTTTTCCCGGTCTTTTCGCATGGACGCTCCGCTTATGCCGAGGACGGGCGAATTCAAGACCTGGAAGCGCGACTTCCTGTCGTTCCTTTCGATTAAGGGGGCTGCACTGATCCCTCAACTTGCTCTTTCCTCCTCTGGCGTGCCTCTGAATCCAGTCGCTCAGCGGTTCGCGCACGCGATGCTCGTTCAGTGCTGCCGCCAGAACAAGCCAGCTGCACAGGCCATCGCGGGGGTCCCCGCTGGACGACTCGACTGCGGGACAGCCGCATGGGAAGTGTTGTGCGAGAGACTGGACGCGCAGTCCATTTCACGCACGCTGTCGCTCCTGGACCGCATGATGGTTCGTCAGGCCTCTGGTCAATCAGTCTCGGCATACGTCCACGCTGTGAAGCAGTGCTTCGATGAGCTGAACGAGTGCCTGCAGCTGAAAGATGGCTCTGCAGCCATTCACCCCCACGTCCTCGCTCTGGTCATGATTCGCGGTCTGTCGAACGTTGGGCAGTATGGCCAAGCCAAACAGTGTGTGATTAATGCCTTTGACACCGACTTCATCCTGTCAGCCGACAAAGTGATGGGGAGCATTATCCACCAGGCTCAAAATCTTGATGCAGATGTCTCCAACAAGGGGGACACTGCTGATTCCGGGCCTGCGGTCAATGCCTTCCTTGCGGATCGCAAACGGCAGGGTGGCCGTGGCGGTGGGGGATGGACCGCGGACAAAAAGAAGTCCAAGTTCGCAATGAAGTGCGGGGCCTGCGGAGACCCAAACCATGTCTGGTCGACCTGCAAAGCGCCGGATGCTGATGTCCTCCGCTGGACACTGGCCAAGCGCAAACAGATTGCCGAGAGATACGCGGACCAGCCTCCCCCCACTGCACACCTCAGCCACCTTTCTGCTGCTGAAGCATCTGAGGGACATGCTCCCGCTGAGGACGCACTGGAATACGACATGCAAGACGAGTATGACGACACTGAGGTCAGTACGTCCTTTGCCTCAGTTGCATTCACGTCTGCTGCATCTCGTGTTGCCGACCTGTCTGAGTACTGGGTAGTTGACTCTGCCTGCTCCGTTAACTTGACGTCATTTCGGTCGGATTTTTCGGAATTTCATCCATCCTCCCGCCGCAGCACAGTTGGTGGTGTCGGTGTCACGGTCCAGGGCAGTGGAAAAGTCCGCATCCCCATTTGCCTGACCTCCGGTCGAACAGTCTTTCGGCTCGCTCATGCCCTGTACACCCCTGACTTGTCCTCTCGATCAGCGCAACGTATCAGTCGTCTCCTGAGTGTCAGCTGGATGCAGCAACACTCAGGGTGTGCGTTTTCTTTCCCTACAGACACTGACTCTGGCACTGTGCGTGTGACCACAGGAATGGGGATGCTAATCCCGTCGGGGAACGGACTGTACCTCCTCCCGAGGTCGCATGCCTGTGCGGGGATGTCCTCGCCCACCGTAGACAGTCGTAGCCAGAACTCTGTCGCACTTGCTGCTGAGTGCGACGCTGCTTTGTGGCACAGTAGAATGGGGCACCTGAACATGCAGAGCCTGCAGGCTCAGCATTCTCATAACACGGTGTCTGTACCGGTTATGCCTAGTTCTGTAAAAGATCTCGCCTGTGAGTCTTGCAATCTGAACAAAGCCACGTCTGCGCCAAAAAATCGCACAGCATCTCAGAAGCCAGCCGCCCCGCTTCAACACATGTCGTGTGATCTGTGGGGTCCTGTCAGTGTACCCTCCCCCTACGGCCTGCGGTATTGCCTGCTGGTCATCGACCACCACACTAACTTCATGTGGGTGCGGTTTCTGAAGTCTAAGGATGAGACGTGCGCGAAACTGGAGACCATCCTCCTGGACGCGCGGCATACTCATGCCCGTTATCACTCACACCTCCATGCATTTGCACCGTTTCTGAAATTCGACTCAGACTCGGTTTTCGAGGCCGCGACCACGCAGCTCATGTGCGCGAGATTGGGTTTCAGCACTCAATTCTCGGCGCCCTATGCACATCACATGCTTGGGAAAGCAGAACGCCCGTGGCGCACACTGCGTGACTGCGCGTCCTCAATGCTTCACGCCATGTCTGTGCCTAACAGCATGTGGTCATGCGCGATCAGCACTGTGGTCCACCTCCGTAACCGTACTTACAGTCGGGCTGTTGGCCCGTCTGGGGGGGTCCCTGTCACCATTCTCACAGGCGCAGTCCCTGACGCGTCAGTATTTCGCGTGTTCGGATGTGCAGCATTTGCCAAGGTACCTGATAACCTCAGACGGAAACTTGGCCTGAAAGCGTTCCGAGGTGTGCTGGTGGGGTACTCTCATAACTCCCCAGGGTATCGTATCTACAACCCCGCGACCAGGCGCATCACCACGTCTGTTCACGTCAAGTTTGAAGAGACTGTGCCCGGGTTTGGGACATCCCACCCTGTCGCCTCGTCGATTGATGTGTGTGCAGACACAGAGGCTCTCCCCATTTCCCCTGAAAGTCACCCACTCCCAGATCTGACCCTGGACACAGATGACACAGGGTGTGTGGAGGAGGTCGACAGACCCGCTCGCCCTCGCGGACCGCCTACTCGCTATGGGGAGTATGTTGCCCATGTCTCTGCTGTGCCGCGCGTGTGTGTCACTGACTCGTGTGAGCACGACCTGTCCGACCACATGGACGACATTTTTCCACTCCCTGACTTCTCCATGATGACAGCTCAGCCACGTCACAGGTACTCTGAAGGACCTGTGAGTGATGTCGCTATGGTGTCCGCAAGCGTCTGTGTTGAACCCACATCTTACAAGGATGCCTTGGTTAGTCCACAGTCCGCGGAATGGCAGACAGCCATGCAGGTGGAATTCAACTCTCTGACGTCCAACCAGACGTGGGATCTCGTTCCCCTGCCCGCTGGACGCCGCGTGGTCAACAGCATGTGGGTCTACAAGGCTAAAACAGACGCATCTGGTGCTGTTTCTCGATACAAGGCACGATTTGTCGCAAAAGGCTGCAGCCAGCGCGAGGGGATTGACTACACGGAGACGTTCTCACCCGTCATCCGACTAGCTAGCCTCCGCGTCTTCTTCAGTATTGCCGCTGCTCGTGACCTCGACCTGGGCGGTCTCGACATCGACACGGCGTTTCTGTACGCACCCATCAAGGAGGATGTCTACATCAGACAGCCCCTGGGGTTCGATGACGGTACCACCAATGTCTGTCACCTCCGCCGGTGCCTATACGGCTTGAAGCAGTCCCCCAGGGAGTTTAACGAGCTGCTTCGCGACTGGCTAGTCTCTCAAGGCTGGCGCCAGCTGATCTCTGACCCATGCATCTACATCTTTGAGGCCGACGGCGTCTTCGCCATGATTGCCCTCTACGTGGATGACATTCCTGTGGCGTGCAACAACACCGCCTGGCGGGTGGCCTTCACCGCGCTGGTGCGATCCCGATTTGACATCAAGGATCAGGGTGACCTGTCCGACATCATCGGCATGCACATCACCAGGGACAGAGCGGCGCGCACCATCAGCCTCGATCAAGGCAAATACGTGCGCGAGCTGCTTGAAAAACATGACATGGTGGACTGCAAACCCTCGTGTCTCCCGATGGACCCCGGTTTTTTGGCTGCGCTCTCCAAGCAGACGGCTGTACCCCTCACAGGCGCGGACCGGGACGTTTACCCGAGTCTGCTCGGCAGTTTGCAATATGCCGCTGTATGCACTCGCCCGGACATTTCGACCGCGCTCAGCATTCTGGGCTCTGCGCAAGCGAACCCTACAGTGGCCCACATGCAGGCCCTTAAGAAAGTGTTGCGCTATCTTAAAGGGTCTCCAGCCATGAGCCTGACGTTGGGGGGGGGTGAGGACAACACTCTCCAACTTACAGGCTTCGCTGATGCAGACTGGGGCAATGACAGTGTGACACGCCGGTCACGATCGGGATTTGTTTTTACACTGGGCAGAGGTGCAGTCAGCTACAAGTCTAGAAAGCAGTCCTGCGTCGCACAGTCAACATGCGAGGCTGAGTACTACTCAGCAGCGGACGCGACTAAGGAGGCCATCCATATTCGACAGATGTTGTCGGAGATCTTCAGTCGACCTGTCAGCGGGACGACCACAATCTGGGAAGACAACCAGAGCTGCATCGCCTATTCGCAGAATGCACTGGTGAGCGAGAAGACCAAGCACATCGACCTGAAGTATCATTTCGTGAAGGACCACGTACAGCTGGGGACCGTCAAACTACGGTACCTACCCACCGGTGACATGGTCGCTGACATGCTGACCAAGCCACTACCTGGACCTGCACTCGTGAAACACAGGAGCGCCATTCTGGGGACATCTGGACCCATGCAGCGACACACTTTGTAGAAGGAATTCTGTAATCACTTCCATCTGGTCACAAGACACACCTTAGCTATCTTGAGGGGGAGTGTTGTAAGTAATTCCTAATGCAGATTAGTTACAGAGAGCTAATGTATGCTCTGATAGAAGTCCTTATGTACAGGACATCACCTAGAGTGTCTGAGCGCGATATCACAAACTAGCGTACAGACAGCTGACAGCGACAGCTGACACACACTCTTGTCTCGACACCAGCCGCCACCCAAGGCTGGTCGTGTAGCGTACCTGTAACCATCACGTTACAGTATCTTCCTTATCGAACCGTGCATACCACGTTCAACAGGTTATGGAGCCCTCCACCTGAAGGTTACGCGAGACGACAGTGCCTTTCGGCGTGCAACTTGGACACTCGCCCGAAGGCAAAGCCATTTTTTTTTTCGAATACTCATACGTTACTCTGTATATTTATTTCCACTTTCTCCAACACTACTCTACGGAACAGCCCCGCTACCACTACTCTACTCTACGCCACGACGACCTAGCCAACCACACAAGCGCACTCGCTTGTGTGGACAGGGTGCATACAGGTCCAAGCTGGAGTGGGGAAGGGGGGAGCATCGTGAGGGTGAATACTCATACACAGGGTGCACGACAGCTTCAGCCGTAACGTAGAGCAGCGGACATATACACCTGCCTGTTCTTGCCTCGGCTGTCACTGTGCCCCACACTGGGTGGAGGATACGAAAAAGGTGCATTGAGACACCCCGGGGCAACAGGCCGACGGGTCGGCGGGCATCAGGCCGTCTCTTTGTATACCGTCGTTAGGCACAGTTACCGCTAGTGGATTTTTTCCACTGTCCGGTTGGGTACTCGACCCTTTTACGATGGCGCCAAAATCAAAGCCGGCACCTACCGCGTCGGCCGACAACTCGGGTGTCGACTCCGGCACGTGCGACACTCCGTTGCCCGACTCAGCCGGCGACAGCATTCGACTGGTGATGGAACAGCTACAGCTGCTCCACGCCAGAATGGACGACCAGGACCGGACGCAGTCGGAGCTTCTCCGTCGGGACGCACTGCGCGATCACCCGGTGCCTATCGACACGGCGCCGTTCCAACCTGTGCCCAACCAGTACCGGCCTGCTAGCCCCCCCGTGCCTACTCCGGTACACGAGCACCCACTCCACAGCAGCGCCAGCCGCAGGCCCACGATCGACCCGGAGTTCGTTGCGATGACAGCAGACTGGGCCACCAACTTCGACGGTGACTCTTTTTCCCGGTCTTTTCGCATGGACGCTCCGCTTATGCCGAGGACGGGCGAATTCAAGACCTGGAAGCGCGACTTCCTGTCGTTCCTTTCGATTAAGGGGGCTGCACTGATCCCTCAACTTGCTCTTTCCTCCTCTGGCGTGCCTCTGAATCCAGTCGCTCAGCGGTTCGCGCACGCGATGCTCGTTCAGTGCTGCCGCCAGAACAAGCCAGCTGCACAGGCCATCGCGGGGGTCCCCGCTGGACGACTCGACTGCGGGACAGCCGCATGGGAAGTGTTGTGCGAGAGACTGGACGCGCAGTCCATTTCACGCACGCTGTCGCTCCTGGACCGCATGATGGTTCGTCAGGCCTCTGGTCAATCAGTCTCGGCATACGTCCACGCTGTGAAGCAGTGCTTCGATGAGCTGAACGAGTGCCTGCAGCTGAAAGATGGCTCTGCAGCCATTCACCCCCACGTCCTCGCTCTGGTCATGATTCGCGGTCTGTCGAACGTTGGGCAGTATGGCCAAGCCAAACAGTGTGTGATTAATGCCTTTGACACCGACTTCATCCTGTCAGCCGACAAAGTGATGGGGAGCATTATCCACCAGGCTCAAAATCTTGATGCAGATGTCTCCAACAAGGGGGACACTGCTGATTCCGGGCCTGCGGTCAATGCCTTCCTTGCGGATCGCAAACGGCAGGGTGGCCGTGGCGGTGGGGGATGGACCGCGGACAAAAAGAAGTCCAAGTTCGCAATGAAGTGCGGGGCCTGCGGAGACCCAAACCATGTCTGGTCGACCTGCAAAGCGCCGGATGCTGATGTCCTCCGCTGGACACTGGCCAAGCGCAAACAGATTGCCGAGAGATACGCGGACCAGCCTCCCCCCACTGCACACCTCAGCCACCTTTCTGCTGCTGAAGCATCTGAGGGACATGCTCCCGCTGAGGACGCACTGGAATACGACATGCAAGACGAGTATGACGACACTGAGGTCAGTACGTCCTTTGCCTCAGTTGCATTCACGTCTGCTGCATCTCGTGTTGCCGACCTGTCTGAGTACTGGGTAGTTGACTCTGCCTGCTCCGTTAACTTGACGTCATTTCGGTCGGATTTTTCGGAATTTCATCCATCCTCCCGCCGCAGCACAGTTGGTGGTGTCGGTGTCACGGTCCAGGGCAGTGGAAAAGTCCGCATCCCCATTTGCCTGACCTCCGGTCGAACAGTCTTTCGGCTCGCTCATGCCCTGTACACCCCTGACTTGTCCTCTCGATCAGCGCAACGTATCAGTCGTCTCCTGAGTGTCAGCTGGATGCAGCAACACTCAGGGTGTGCGTTTTCTTTCCCTACAGACACTGACTCTGGCACTGTGCGTGTGACCACAGGAATGGGGATGCTAATCCCGTCGGGGAACGGACTGTACCTCCTCCCGAGGTCGCATGCCTGTGCGGGGATGTCCTCGCCCACCGTAGACAGTCGTAGCCAGAACTCTGTCGCACTTGCTGCTGAGTGCGACGCTGCTTTGTGGCACAGTAGAATGGGGCACCTGAACATGCAGAGCCTGCAGGCTCAGCATTCTCATAACACGGTGTCTGTACCGGTTATGCCTAGTTCTGTAAAAGATCTCGCCTGTGAGTCTTGCAATCTGAACAAAGCCACGTCTGCGCCAAAAAATCGCACAGCATCTCAGAAGCCAGCCGCCCCGCTTCAACACATGTCGTGTGATCTGTGGGGTCCTGTCAGTGTACCCTCCCCCTACGGCCTGCGGTATTGCCTGCTGGTCATCGACCACCACACTAACTTCATGTGGGTGCGGTTTCTGAAGTCTAAGGATGAGACGTGCGCGAAACTGGAGACCATCCTCCTGGACGCGCGGCATACTCATGCCCGTTATCACTCACACCTCCATGCATTTGCACCGTTTCTGAAATTCGACTCAGACTCGGTTTTCGAGGCCGCGAACACGCAGCTCATGTGCGCGAGATTGGGTTTCAGCACTCAATTCTCGGCGCCCTATGCACATCACATGCTTGGGAAAGCAGAACGCCCGTGGCGCACACTGCGTGACTGCGCGTCCTCAATGCTTCACGCCATGTCTGTGCCTAACAGCATGTGGTCATGCGCGATCAGCACTGTGGTCCACCTCCGTAACCGTACTTACAGTCGGGCTGTTGGCCCGTCTGGGGGGGTCCCTGTCACCATTCTCACAGGCGCAGTCCCTGACGCGTCAGTATTTCGCGTGTTCGGATGTGCAGCATTTGCCAAGGTACCTGATAACCTCAGACGGAAACTTGGCCTGAAAGCGTTCCGAGGTGTGCTGGTGGGGTACTCTCATAACTCCCCAGGGTATCGTATCTACAACCCCGCGACCAGGCGCATCACCACGTCTGTTCACGTCAAGTTTGAAGAGACTGTGCCCGGGTTTGGGACATCCCACCCTGTCGCCTCGTCGATTGATGTGTGTGCAGACACAGAGGCTCTCCCCATTTCCCCTGAAAGTCACCCACTCCCAGATCTGACCCTGGACACAGATGACACAGGGTGTGTGGAGGAGGTCGACAGACCCGCTCGCCCTCGCGGACCGCCTACTCGCTATGGGGAGTATGTTGCCCATGTCTCTGCTGTGCCGCGCGTGTGTGTCACTGACTCGTGTGAGCACGACCTGTCCGACCACATGGACGACATTTTTCCACTCCCTGACTTCTCCATGATGACAGCTCAGCCACGTCACAGGTACTCTGAAGGACCTGTGAGTGATGTCGCTATGGTGTCCGCAAGCGTCTGTGTTGAACCCACATCTTACAAGGATGCCTTGGTTAGTCCACAGTCCGCGGAATGGCAGACAGCCATGCAGGTGGAATTCAACTCTCTGACGTCCAACCAGACGTGGGATCTCGTTCCCCTGCCCGCTGGACGCCGCGTGGTCAACAGCATGTGGGTCTACAAGGCTAAAACAGACGCATCTGGTGCTGTTTCTCGATACAAGGCACGATTTGTCGCAAAAGGCTGCAGCCAGCGCGAGGGGATTGACTACACGGAGACGTTCTCACCCGTCATCCGACTAGCTAGCCTCCGCGTCTTCTTCAGTATTGCCGCTGCTCGTGACCTCGACCTGGGCGGTCTCGACATCGACACGGCGTTTCTGTACGCACCCATCAAGGAGGATGTCTACATCAGACAGCCCCTGGGGTTCGATGACGGTACCACCAATGTCTGTCACCTCCGCCGGTGCCTATACGGCTTGAAGCAGTCCCCCAGGGAGTTTAACGAGCTGCTTCGCGACTGGCTAGTCTCTCAAGGCTGGCGCCAGCTGATCTCTGACCCATGCATCTACATCTTTGAGGCCGACGGCGTCTTCGCCATGATTGCCCTCTACGTGGATGACATTCCTGTGGCGTGCAACAACACCGCCTGGCGGGTGGCCTTCACCGCGCTGGTGCGATCCCGATTTGACATCAAGGATCAGGGTGACCTGTCCGACATCATCGGCATGCACATCACCAGGGACAGAGCGGCGCGCACCATCAGCCTCGATCAAGGCAAATACGTGCGCGAGCTGCTTGAAAAACATGACATGGTGGACTGCAAACCCTCGTGTCTCCCGATGGACCCCGGTTTTTTGGCTGCGCTCTCCAAGCAGACGGCTGTACCCCTCACAGGCGCGGACCGGGACGTTTACCCGAGTCTGCTCGGCAGTTTGCAATATGCCGCTGTATGCACTCGCCCGGACATTTCGACCGCGCTCAGCATTCTGGGCTCTGCGCAAGCGAACCCTACAGTGGCCCACATGCAGGCCCTTAAGAAAGTGTTGCGCTATCTTAAAGGGTCTCCAGCCATGAGCCTGACGTTGGGGGGGGGTGAGGACAACACTCTCCAACTTACAGGCTTCGCTGATGCAGACTGGGGCAATGACAGTGTGACACGCCGGTCACGATCGGGATTTGTTTTTACACTGGGCAGAGGTGCAGTCAGCTACAAGTCTAGAAAGCAGTCCTGCGTCGCACAGTCAACATGCGAGGCTGAGTACTACTCAGCAGCGGACGCGACTAAGGAGGCCATCCATATTCGACAGATGTTGTCGGAGATCTTCAGTCGACCTGTCAGCGGGACGACCACAATCTGGGAAGACAACCAGAGCTGCATCGCCTATTCGCAGAATGCACTGGTGAGCGAGAAGACCAAGCACATCGACCTGAAGTATCATTTCGTGAAGGACCACGTACAGCTGGGGACCGTCAAACTACGGTACCTACCCACCGGTGACATGGTCGCTGACATGCTGACCAAGCCACTACCTGGACCTGCACTCGTGAAACACAGGAGCGCCATTCTGGGGACATCTGGACCCATGCAGCGACACACTTTGTAGAAGGAATTCTGTAATCACTTCCATCTGGTCACAAGACACACCTTAGCTATCTTGAGGGGGAGTGTTGTAAGTAATTCCTAATGCAGATTAGTTACAGAGAGCTAATGTATGCTCTGATAGAAGTCCTTATGTACAGGACATCACCTAGAGTGTCTGAGCGCGATATCACAAACTAGCGTACAGACAGCTGACAGCGACAGCTGACACACACTCTTGTCTCGACACCAGCCGCCACCCAAGGCTGGTCGTGTAGCGTACCTGTAACCATCACGTTACAGTATCTTCCTTATCGAACCGTGCATACCACGTTCAACAGGTTATGGAGCCCTCCACCTGAAGGTTACGCGAGACGACAGTGCCTTTCGGCGTGCAACTTGGACACTCGCCCGAAGGCAAAGCCATTTTTTTTTTCGAATACTCATACGTTACTCCGTCGTTAGGCACAGTTACCGCTAGTGGATTTTTTCCACTGTCCGGTTGGGTACTCGACCCTTTTACGATGGCGCCAAAATCAAAGCCGGCACCTACCGCATCGGCCGCCGACTCGGGTGTCGACTCCGGCACGTGCGACACTCCGTTGCCCGACTCAGCCGGCGACAGCATTCGACTGGTGATGGAACAGCTACAGCTGCTCCACGC
Organism: Tetraselmis chui; assembly: GCA_026401115.1. Taxonomy (NCBI): domain Eukaryota; kingdom Viridiplantae; phylum Chlorophyta; class Chlorodendrophyceae; order Chlorodendrales; family Chlorodendraceae; genus Tetraselmis; species Tetraselmis chui. Next base: position 24,356 of record JAPMLY010002093.1, read on the forward strand.
CAGAATGGACGACCAGGACCGGACGCAGTCGGAGCTTCTCCGTCGGGACGCACTGCGCGATCACCCGGTGCCTATCGACACGGCGCCGTTCCAACCTGTGCCCAACCAGTACCGGCCTGCTAGCCCCCCCGTGCCTACTCCGGTACACGAGCACCCACTCCACAGCAGCGCCAGCCGCAGGCCCACGATCGACCCGGAGTTCGTTGCGATGACAGCAGACTGGGCCACCAACTTCGACGGTGACTCTTTTTCCCGGTCTTTTCGCATGGACGCTCCGCTTATGCCGAGGACGGGCGAATTCAAGACCTGGAAGCGCGACTTCCTGTCGTTCCTTTCGATTAAGGGGGCTGCACTGATCCCTCAACTTGCTCTTTCCTCCTCTGGCGTGCCTCTGAATCCAGTCGCTCAGCGGTTCGCGCACGCGATGCTCGTTCAGTGCTGCCGCCAGAACAAGCCAGCTGCACAGGCCATCGCGGGGGTCCCCGCTGGACGACTCGACTGCGGGACAGCCGCATGGGAAGTGTTGTGCGAGAGACTGGACGCGCAGTCCATTTCACGCACGCTGTCGCTCCTGGACCGCATGATGGTTCGTCAGGCCTCTGGTCAATCAGTCTCGGCATACGTCCACGCTGTGAAGCAGTGCTTCGATGAGCTGAACGAGTGCCTGCAGCTGAAGGATGGCTCTGCAGCCATTCACCCCCACGTCCTCGCTCTGGTCATGATTCGCGGTCTGTCGAACGTTGGGCAGTATGGCCAAGCCAAACAGTGTGTGATTAATGCCTTTGACACCGACTTCATCCTGTCAGCCGACAAAGTGATGGGGAGCATTATCCACCAGGCTCAAAATCTTGATGCAGATGTCTCCAACAAGGGGGACACTGCTGATTCCGGGCCTGCGGTCAATGCCTTCCTTGCGGATCGCAAACGGCAGGGTGGCCGTGGCGGTGGGGGATGGACCGCGGACAAAAAGAAGTCCAAGTTCGCAATGAAGTGCGGGGCCTGCGGAGACCCAAACCATGTCTGGTCGACCTGCAAAGCGCCGGATGCTGATGTCCTCCGCTGGACACTGGCCAAGCGCAAACAGATTGCCGAGAGATACGCGGACCAGCCTCCCCCCACTGCACACCTCAGCCACCTTTCTGCTGCTGAAGCATCTGAGGGACATGCTCCCGCTGAGGACGCACTGGAATACGACATGCAAGACGAGTATGACGACACTGAGGTCAGTACGTCCTTTGCCTCAGTTGCATTCACGTCTGCTGCATCTCGTGTTGCCGACCTGTCTGAGTACTGGGTAGTTGACTCTGCCTGCTCCGTTAACTTGACGTCATTTCGGTCGGATTTTTCGGAATTTCATCCATCCTCCCGCCGCAGCACAGTTGGTGGTGTCGGTGTCACGGTCCAGGGCAGTGGAAAAGTCCGCATCCCCATTTGCCTGACCTCCGGTCGAACAGTCTTTCGGCTCGCTCATGCCCTGTACACCCCTGACTTGTCCTCTCGATCAGCGCAACGTATCAGTCGTCTCCTGAGTGTCAGCTGGATGCAGCAACACTCAGGGTGTGCGTTTTCTTTCCCTACAGACACTGACTCTGGCACTGTGCGTGTGACCACAGGAATGGGGATGCTAATCCCGTCGGGGAACGGACTGTACCTCCTCCCGAGGTCGCATGCCTGTGCGGGGATGTCCTCGCCCACCGTAGACAGTCGTAGCCAGAACTCTGTCGCACTTGCTGCTGAGTGCGACGCTGCTTTGTGGCACAGTAGAATGGGGCACCTGAACATGCAGAGCCTGCAGGCTCAGCATTCTCATAACACGGTGTCTGTACCGGTTATGCCTAGTTCTGTAAAAGATCTCGCCTGTGAGTCTTGCAATCTGAACAAAGCCACGTCTGCGCCAAAAAATCGCACAGCATCTCAGAAGCCAGCCGCCCCGCTTCAACACATGTCGTGTGATCTGTGGGGTCCTGTCAGTGTACCCTCCCCCTACGGCCTGCGGTATTGCCTGCTGGTCATCGACCACCACACTAACTTCATGTGGGTGCGGTTTCTGAAGTCTAAGGATGAGACGTGCGCGAAACTGGAGACCATCCTCCTGGACGCGCGGCATACTCATGCCCGTTATCACTCACACCTCCATGCATTTGCACCGTTTCTGAAATTCGACTCAGACTCGGTTTTCGAGGCCGCGAACACGCAGCTCATGTGCGCGAGATTGGGTTTCAGCACTCAATTCTCGGCGCCCTATGCACATCACATGCTTGGGAAAGCAGAACGCCCGTGGCGCACACTGCGTGACTGCGCGTCCTCAATGCTTCACGCCATGTCTGTGCCTAACAGCATGTGGTCATGCGCGATCAGCACTGTGGTCCACCTCCGTAACCGTACTTACAGTCGGGCTGTTGGCCCGTCTGGGGGGGTCCCTGTCACCATTCTCACAGGCGCAGTCCCTGACGCGTCAGTATTTCGCGTGTTCGGATGTGCAGCATTTGCCAAGGTACCTGATAACCTCAGACGGAAACTTGGCCTGAAAGCGTTCCGAGGTGTGCTGGTGGGGTACTCTCATAACTCCCCAGGGTATCGTATCTACAACCCCGCGACCAGGCGCATCACCACGTCTGTTCACGTCAAGTTTGAAGAGACTGTGCCCGGGTTTGGGACATCCCACCCTGTCGCCTCGTCGATTGATGTGTGTGCAGACACAGAGGCTCTCCCCATTTCCCCTGAAAGTCACCCACTCCCAGATCTGACCCTGGACACAGATGACACAGGGTGTGTGGAGGAGGTCGACAGACCCGCTCGCCCTCGCGGACCGCCTACTCGCTATGGGGAGTATGTTGCCCATGTCTCTGCTGTGCCGCGCGTGTGTGTCACTGACTCGTGTGAGCACGACCTGTCCGACCACATGGACGACATTTTTCCACTCCCTGACTTCTCCATGATGACAGCTCAGCCACGTCACAGGTACTCTGAAGGACCTGTGAGTGATGTCGCTATGGTGTCCGCAAGCGTCTGTGTTGAACCCACATCTTACAAGGATGCCTTGGTTAGTCCACAGTCCGCGGAATGGCAGACAGCCATGCAGGTGGAATTCAACTCTCTGACGTCCAACCAGACGTGGGATCTCGTTCCCCTGCCCGCTGGACGC
>JAPMLY010002093.1:37500-69976 GCA_026401115.1 Tetraselmis chui
CGCTGTCGTTTATAGCTTTCAGAACGACTGTTAGCTCTGATAGCGCGTAGAGAAAAAAGAGCATAGATGTGGAGAGGGGGGGGGGGGGTATGCTGAGCCTTCCTGACTTTAACATGATCAGATCGAGGCAGGAGGGGACTGCTCCGCCAGCATCGACGTCGAGGGCTGCCTGTATGTATGGGGACGAGGCTCTCATCAAGGCCGTGACTCGTCGACCCCAACAATCGTGCCTGCACCAGCATCAGGCTCCCCCAACGCACCGCGGCATGGGGTGTGGACTCAGATAGCCATCGGGTGGCGGCACTGGCTGGGTCTGGACTCTGGTGGTGGTGTGTGGGCGTGGGGGAGCAATCAGCATGGGCAATGTGGTGTGGTCGGCCACGACACCGGTGGCAGCAGTCCCGTCATTTCTAAGCCCACGAGGTGAGACTCCTCACCGCACATGCCTCCCTGCATTTTGTGGTAACACCCTGGGTCGGTTGTTTCATGAGAGGGCGCGCTGGATCGCTGGCACACAGGGTGAATTCATTGGAAGGGGAAAGCGTCCGCCGCGTTGCGGTCGGGTCTGAACACTCTCTGGCAGTGACGGACAAGGGGGAACTTTACGTGTGGGGTTGGGGTGAGCATGGGCAGCTTGGGCTCGGCAACACCGACAACCAGCCGCTCCCTGTGCGTATTGACCTCGGAGGCCCGGGCGGTAGAGGCGCAGTAAGGTGCATCTGGTGCGGTAGTGGCTTTAGCGTTGCCAGCGTGGAATTGCAGGGCAGAGAGGAGGGAGTTGTAAATAAATAGAAATGCTTAATTTAAGCGTTGGGCATATGCCACTGATATATTAAGGTTGGCCATTCAATGCTGTGCTTGCATGCGTGAGTGCTGCTACAGGTACGCAACCCCTCTCCATCCCAACCCGAGTCATGCCTCAAGACGCTAACGACGACTGCCGCGGTGGGTCGACTGAGCTGAGGGTATCAAATTTGGAGAGCTGCTATGGGCAGCCATTGACCGGTCGGTTGCTCTAGATACTACCCTCCATGTGTCCAGGCAAATCGACCGAGCATCCCAACTGCGACAGGTCCTCCAATCAAACGGCAGCTGGTGATGCGTCTGGCAGCAGCAGAGGCTGCACAAAGCCAGCACGCCTCAACTGCCCTGGATAGTTGAGTTTCCCCGCTGCGGCTGCTGCTCCAAGCGTCCCACCAGCTTTTGCACCATCCGCAACATGGAAGCCATCTGCTCTCCAGTCTGCTTCTGCTGCATTTTCATCTGATCAATGTCCTGATTGGAAACGCAACATGGGGAATGAGGGTGTGCGGTAAGTTCTCCGACGAGTTCAGCACATAGATTGGCTTGGCGCATATCCTCACTACCCCCCCCCCCCTCCCTACCCCAAACAATTTTAATCAAGGGACTCGTCCAATTCTGCAGCACTCACCGCCTGTAGCTTCCTTAACGCATCCTGCGGATTCGTCTCCGTGGGTGTCTCGTCAATTTCTATCCGCTCGTTGAGGGCAGCAGACGTGATGATGGGGAACTGTGGTACCACATTCGGGTCACCGGCGGCCTGAGACTGTGCAATCTACAAGCCACAGAAAAAACAGCAAGTCGGTCGACTCAGACAAGTAAGGATTCAGGTGGTGCGTCTTTAACACACCGGTGCGCTCGCCATAAACAGCCGACACGCTCGCCATTGACAGAGAATACAACACACCGATAGTCGCGAGGCTGCGAAATGGGCCCATTACCTCGATCGCGACCTCCCGCAGATACGTCTCCCGCTGCCGCCGAGCCATCTCCTTCTCGTTCTTGCACATGCCGAGGTGTTGGAAGGAGCTGCGCGAAAAGCCGGCCGTGTCGCGTCGCTGTCGGCCTAGCGATATCTCGTCCCATACATGCATGAAGGAGGACGTCTGGCGACGGGAGATCTCTTTGCACTCCGCCTTGCGCAGTGCGGTCTGAACGGGCGGATATCTACATAGTAGGGCCAGGTCTGAGTCAGTTCAGGTCTCGGACTGGGGGGAAACAACTGCCTGGACCACCCCCTCCCCCTTACGAAAAACCTGTGGCGAAAAAGCTAGGGCGACAGTTAAGCATAGGGCTACGCTTCACTGCGTGCACATCACGTGGGGTATAAAAAATGGGTATCAAGAGGTGGGGTGTGTGAGTACGTACTTTTGGGACACTGCTGCAATGTCTGTCCGAGACAAAGCAAACAGGTCGGTATATGTGAGAGCGCGTGCAGCGTAGTCTGTCTGGTAATTGGTCAGCATAAGCTCTGCTCCGATCACCTTGCCCCGCACAACCACTCGACCCTGAAATTGCAACACATTAGCATATCAGCGAATGTCTCCTACGGGTGGGGCTCCAGGCAGATCAGGTCGAAGAAGGTGGCTCCTCACTCACCCGACAACCTACCACCCCGCGCTCCACTATATACATCTTCTCTGCTTGATCCTGTATCCAAGGCGAAAAGGAAACAATCGTCAGCAGGTCGACCGGAAACAAAGCCCACGCACACCTGACTGGGACGCCCATGAGTAGATCAGTTCGAAACACCACTGTACACAGGCAAGTCTACAAGCGCATCGACCACCATATGGACCACAGACACAGATCCACCTGTGCCCCACCCCATGAAAATATAATGCAATAACGTAACCCCCTCTCCGCACACTCGCGCATATGCCCCAAAACGCGCAGCACCACACGCCCACCCACCCATGTATTCTAAGAAAATGGGCATAGGCAGTGACACGGGATTACCAGAGGAGGGAAGAAATGCCGGTATAGAGATGGCGAGGTGAAAGGACTCCATAACTCGTATACCGCTTAAACCCAAAAAGTAATTCCATGTCGATGGAGGGGGGACTCACGTTGGCATGGATGATCTCCTCCCACTGCGGGTATGTCTCAGTTTCGAGACGCAGCGCGATCTCAACCATAAATTCGGGCGGCCCGCCCGCAAAAAAGGGGACCGAGGAAACCCAGTTCCCGCACTTCAGCATCGCCACCTCCCCACGCAAAGCGGGGCTCATCAACCGAAGCAGGTCACCCCATTCACTGACAGAAGTGTATTGCGCACGGTAGCGGAAGTATGCCTTCAGCCGGCTGAGCAACTCCGGCGCAATCTTATTCTCCTTCCCAAACTGCGACAGCTGGTCCATCAGCTCGTAAAACTCCGTAGACTTTTTGTCCAAGTTGGCGACGATGCCACATACGCTACCCACGACGTACGCGAAAACAGACGTGCCAAAGATCATAGCCAGGATTGTGAAAATGCGCTCCGTCTTGGTATTGGGCAAGATGTCGCCGTAGCCAATGGTGGACATCGTCACGAGCGACCAATAGAAGGACGTGATGAACATGTGCGCCGGGCCCACGCCAACAAAATTGCCTACATCTTGCCTCTGCAGGATTGAGGGGCGACACATAGGCATAAGCGCGCTGAATGTAGCACCCTCATCAGGTAAGTTCAACGAGGTAAGGCCCTGCCACACACTAATGAGTATTCTACATACCATTCTAAAACTGAGTGCAATCCTACACGAGAAACATGCCTTCGTAGCCAGTTCATTAACTCTTTTACCAGTCACTGCCCACAACCACTGTAACCCCATAACACAAAGTCAACAAAGAAATTCCCCACTCTCCCCTACACCCAACTCTCCTCGCCTTCTGTTGAAAGCAAACGGTTTCTATGCCAAGGCTTTGTGTGTGTGTGTGTGTGTGTGTGTGTGTGTGTGTGTGTGTGTGTGTGTGTCAAATGGAGGGGGGATAGTGGCGTCAAACGGGCATTGAGACCAGGCCCACACCTCATTGAAAGTGCCACAGCCCTGGCTACAGTCCTCGGCGCCACCCGCTGAACTGCAATGCTGCGGCCATAGCCTTTGGCAAGTCTCAGATGGAACCTGGTCACAGTAGCTTAACCCATCCTCCCGCTCGTTATGGTAGTAAGTGATAACCCAGTTTTCGCAGTTGTCCTCGATAACCTGAACCAGCATCCAAGCACATGCCATCCAGTGTGCGATGGCCAACGTGCCCGTGATAAATTTGCACAGCGTCAGCATCGCGTAGCCGATGTCCAGCATCGCCTCCAGCCGCTTGAACACGCGCCCCGAGCGGATGATGCGCAGAAGCTTGAACAGCCGCATCAACCGCACTATGCGAAATATCTTGAGCTTCTGGATGTCGCCATCCTGCGAAAACAACACGCAGTGCGCATTTTCATTCGTCATCTGAACGAATTGCTAGAAATATCGAATTAAACGACTTGGGAATAGCACAGAAGCCGCAAGGAAGACCAGTGGGACGCCATACCTTCATTGCCATACCAATTGTGTCGAAAGGGAGGATGCTACATAGGTCGATCAGGAAGGAGCCAAAAACATAATGCCGCGCAATGCGCCACCGATCGGTGATCCACACGTTTGTTTTCACTGCGAAACCAACGACGGAGGTGTCAAGATTGAGTCCAACAGACACCTACGACCTACCGTTCCGTCAGTCAGTCATCATGAATGGGAACATACCGTCTAGGAACATCAAGTTGAACTGAAGAATCATGTCGATTCCAAAGCACACGTCCACAATTCTGAGTGGAGCGCAAAAACAAAACGAAATTCAGGTCCAAAAGAGGCATGTCGCTAAGAAAAGAAAATGGAAATGAAAATGCGGAGCGGGGTTGCGAAAAGCGTCAAGCCATCTGCTGCCCAAAGTCACTCATGGGTGCCCCCAACTCACCTGTTGATTATAAAGAGCGGGTCGGTGAAGGAGTCATTATCAATGAAGGCCACCTCGAAGGGCGTAACGACGGCGGTGAACAGCAGCAGTACTGCTATGAGGACGTCCCACCGCTGCATGAAGACCTTCCGCGGGTCCAACACGCCCCTGGGCGGCGCGTACATGTGCATGGTGTGCTCCGCTAACGCCTCGTAAATCTGCTGGTTGTGTGTCGCCTGCACCAGAAAGCTCTTCCCCCGCAGCTTGCTGGACTCTGCGCGGCCGAAGGAGCGATCGTCACGCAGCTCCCCCGCAGACGACACCCCCGCGTCGTCCCGAATCTCTGTGTCATGCGAGATCATCACGCTGCGCGGCCGCCTCTCCGGCTCTGATTCCATAATCATGACACTCCGCGGCCGCTTCTCACTGATCACCGAGCTCTCGCTGGGATACACCACCGCGCTCAGCTCATTGTGCGCCTTTAGCAACCCCCTCTCATCACCCTCCCCCCCATTCGATGAAGACGGAGTACCAGGAAGTGGCGGCGGAAAGGGTGCCATGGCGCCCCCCCCACCAGCCCGTCACCGCCCCCTTCCCTCTCCGAATTTCTAAAGTTTGCTCAGAGACTTTGTTAAACCTCAAATTCCACCTGGCTCATGGCCACACCCGCCTCCCCCGCCGCCACACACACAGCAATGCGTCGGTGGCCCCTGGGCCTTTCAACTGCGTGCATGGAAAGACCCCTGCATGCATAAGCGATCACAGCAAACAGTCAGGACAAATGTTATCCTGATTAATGATCACCACTTTCTTATCTGTGCCACTCCACACTCGCCACAATTCTGAGAGAAGAGAGGCAAAGGACGGCGGGGCCATATGGAAAACCGAGCAGGGTGTTGCAGATCAGAGTGATACCTTACACCCCCTTCATCCGTGAAAGTCAATTATAAGGACCTCACCGAAATGTAACCAAACAGGACCACCAGCACGTGGGCTGATAAATGGGTAAGTGGAAGCAAGCTAAGCCCGGGTTGAAACGAGAAACTACGAAAACTTGTGAGCCTGCTACCGCTCCCAGGTGCTCACAACGACCGCGTACCTGCCGTGCTCTCCTGCAACTGGCAACACCCTGACATACTATATCCTAATCCAGACTGTGTTACGTGCGCTCTTCGCCACCAGCGGTGAGTCTTTCTCAAATTTGCGGATGCAGTGGTGTGATACGTTTTCCAACGAGCTAGCAACGATATATCGCTACGCGAATCACGCCGGCGACGGTACCGCTTCCGCAACAATAAAAGGGTCCCCATAAAAGCCCCCGTAACCCCATGCGCAATACCACGAGGAATTGACGATATGTGTGCAGGTGGTGTAGTGTGGCCTAGAATCGCTTGAGGCTAGCCGAGTAAAAAGGGGGGAACGGACAGCAGCGCGTTCTTGCAGTGTATGGGATGATACGAGAAGCAGTACAGCTAGTATATGTCCGCCGGCGCTCAGCCGCCAATAATGGTGTCTAGCGGCTGTGGAAAAAGCCTGCCAAGGCACAGTTGTTTGGGATGAATTGCGAGAAACAAAGCAGAGCCAGCGATATCAGCGTCCATACCGGGGCATACCTGGGGAGAGGGGGGGGGGGGGGGGGGGGGGGGGGGGGGGGGGGGGGGGGGGGGGGGGGGGGGGCGGCATGCTCAATTGGATATTGGAAAACAAAGCAAGAAGTACCACAGATTTGTGTACTTGTACTTATCAAGTGTGTACAGTTTGCACGGCAGACGACGTGAACGAAACGAGCTTCGGCTGCCCGCCTCACCTGGTCTTGTAGTCTCAAACGACCAAACTGGCGATATTACACGTCAAGGTGCCAAACTCCAGGTCAACACTCTGTTATCTCAATCCCCTTGAGCAGGCACGCTTCAGCCCCGACGCCCTCGCCCCCGTTGCTTTGTAGCTTACGCCTGCCTGTACATAGACAGCGGGGTAAGAGTACCTGTATACTAGTCCCACGACTTCAGCCTGTGTTTCCTTTCAGACCCCGTGACAGACGAGCTCGCAGCAGACCTTCGGCTGCACTTCCTTTTCTTTATATTGCGCCACCCATTCCCGCGCGTCGCAACTGTGGTTTGCGAGAGACACGGCTTACGTTCGACCTGACCTTGGCAAAGTGGCGGCATGTGAAGCGCGGTTGACGAGGTTTCTTTTATTATTACTGCGGCGGCCTCTTTCCCAGTTTTCCCCATCAACGTATTTGAGTTGTTTACAAGCAAGGCAGTGAAAAACACCAAGAAAAAAATGTTATGTTTTCCTCATCAACATATCAGATTGTTACAGGCGCTAGGGAAGGGTGCTCGTTCGACGCCGACCAACGCTCCAGAGGTCGAGCAGACCCATCTAGGGGGTGGAGCTCGACACCAACAACGAGGAGGATAGCCGCGGCGAGAGCAGCACGGTCTTGCGGCGCCGATTTTAGATCGGCCGCCGCCGGGAAAAACATGTACGGAGGGTTTCGGTTAAAACGTACGTACCCGGTACCCGGCACCTTTGAGGTCGGAGCCCCGATCTTACTCTCTCACTCAACCTCTCCCCTCGTCGGCACCCACCATCGACATGAGTGCCTTCGGCGGTGTATGAGTTATCGTGAAAGCACACATGCCAAATAGGCGACCCCTTGGCCGTGTAACCATAAGGGGAGGGTGCGGGCGCACGGATCAGCCGGTGCCGGAAGCAACTGCCATCCGAACGGTAGGGGATAGACGCGACGGGAGGAGCGACAGACGGCATTCAATTATGGCTATGGTTTTCTCCCCATTGCCTCGACATGCTAGGAGGCGAGCTGCGACGGGAGGAGCGGCTATTATCTCGGACGAGGGAGTGTGAGGATCGAGTCGGGGCCTACGACGACCTGAGCGATGGGGCTCTTCACATGCCTTTCTCCCCACGCTTCGGCACGACCAGAGTCGCACAAGAGCCTAGGCCATGCAGGCTTGATTCGACCAACACATGTTGACCTGCTAGGATGGTCATTGCCCTCGAACGGCGGGAGCGAGCCGCGCATCGTGGAGATAGCGACATAGTATTTTTTATATTTTATCGTAGCGATAGGCCATGTCTCCCCGTAAATGATTTATTCTATGTTGTCACTGCCGACGGAGAGGGATGATCAAGGAGACCCCCTGTGTAAAACCCTATCGCTAAGATCTAGATGGCAGTATTGGGCGGTGTGCCATGAGGCAGCAACCGATCTATCTGTACTTGTTGCAAAAAAAATCTAATGTTTAATTTCCACCAGTAACAACGGGGACCTTCGCCCGTATCACGTCAAGAAGTTGAGGGGGCCGTATCTAGGGGTACCATACACGAAGATGTAATTGGTTGAGCCCTCGAGCGTACTTTTCCTAATTCCTAGGTAGCCACCGCAATCACAGTCGGGACAAAAGGCGTTGTAATCAAATACTTTCCATCGCCAGACAAGGCTTGGATCGCAAAAGAATCTTTGCAACGTTCCCCAATATTCCAAAGGGAGGCGTTGGTCGCCGAGTTGAACAAAAGCGGCCCAAGAGGATCTCCTTGTCGGAAACCCGTACGAGACAAGACCGTGTTGTACATGAGTGAAGCATCGTTGAGGTCGAAGTAATACACGGTAGAGTCATGTGAATATATCATCTCATCCATCTCGATATTAGGATGCAAGTCATGATTTTGTACAGCTCCACAAGAAAACTCCGGCGAGAAATGGTTTTGAAGACGTTTTCCAAGTCGAAGCTTAGCAAGCTAAAATAGAAAGTAGTCCGTAAGCCTATGCGAGTGGTATGAATGACTCGCTCGACACTAGCTTTGTTGAAAACATATCGTTGTACGGGGCCCATGTAGTCGGTCGCAACATCAGCTATCCGCGCAATGGCGTGATAGTGAGCTAACTGCGACATGACGCTGCTAGCGGCAAGACGCCGAAGTTTAGGATACTCACCCTGAAGGCGAGTGGCGTCACGGTCGACTCCCGTCTCCTCGTGAAGGGCCCACCTAGTCCCACTCGCTTGAAAATCTGCCGCAGCATCGGGTGTGCTTACAAGCGAGTAGCGTTTAGCCCACTTACTCCATGCCGGAACATTCAAGTCTCGGACATGTTCCCATCGCCAGCCATCAACATGGGGGGCTGACAAGCGAGGTGTTTCTCTCAAAACAAAGAGCATAGAGTTCTTCCACAATTGGAAGCTATCACGGTCATCAAGATATGTGAGGGGGGGGCGCGCCGGGGGGGCATGGGTCTGGAAGGTCACAGTAAGGGTAAGGTGTACCAAGCGGAGGATGCAACCGCTAGAGAGCAACCACAAAGCGTTAGCGTCCACCACCATCCCGAAGTCGGCTCCGTTCATGGCCATACGGACCCGTCGCAGCTGGCCAACTTCCACTAGCTCACAAGCACGAGAAAGGCAGCACGGCGTCGGAGGTCACCTTCGGAGAGATGATTCGGTGGCCGTTGCTATTCTTGTTGAGTGGCCCGGGCCCCGCGACGGCGGGAGCCGCCCCCACCCCGGCCCCGACCACTCGAGCGTCTAGACACATAGGCCCCCGGGCACGCACAAGCAAACTCATCTCTATCCCGAATATCACGGAGGAGGGTATTGATGCATGAGAGTCCGTCATGCCCGGACGCAGAGATCCAAAGACGCACTCAACGCTCGACAAGGTGGCGGACGCGGGCACCACCCGCAGCCGGAAAATCCCGGAGGAGGAGGCCGCCAAAAGTTGAATTGCTAAAAACGTTCCGGCGGCACGAGAGTCCGTTGAGGGAAGGGAGGTTGCATATTTGAGAGGGTCTTGAAGGGCAGGACTAAGGTCATCTTTCGCTGTCGCCAAAACCCATGGACCGCAGTGACATGTCTGAGCCGCAAGATTCAAGAAACCATAGTCATTGGCGGAGCACCATGAGGCATGAGCAACAGCGCGAGGGGGGGGGGGGGGGGGGTCGGAGCGTAGCTTGTCGGCGGAGTACGGCAGCAAACGAGGGCATAAAGTCCATGAGGCAATGGAGGTTCATCATGTGGAGGTGGGGGTGGGGTGAAGGGAGGCGGGGGGTGGGGAGTACGCACAACCTAAGCTTGGAATGGGGGAGGGAGAAGGGCCAAGGGGGGGAGTCCACGGGGGGGCACGGGGAGGAGGGGTAGCAACTATCTTCGGAGGGCATGGTCCAAGGTGCGACAAACGGGAGCAAATACAAGGTCTAGAGGGGCCAAGGGAAGAGCGTGAGGGGCCATACACTAGGGGCATGGAGCGGACACAAGGCGAGCACGGGTGGAAGACAAAAGGTGAGCGCCCGAGGCACATAGGGAGAACACGGTCGGAGAGGAGGACGCAAGGTGGCGAGCTGGGCGATGGTGGGCGGGAGTGGAGGTTATTGGCAGTTATAAACATGTTATTGTGTCGGGCGAAGTTAAGGCGCCGGCTGCGGCCAGCATACCATATGCCACATGGAGCGCAAGTGCAACATTCCCCTCTCGACGGCGACAGAACGCCCGATGCACTCATGCCCGGATCCGACACAAAAGCATACTCAGGGTGACCATTGGTAGACGCACACCCTGCATGCACACTATTGCAACCACACACAGATGGTACACCACCCACTTGCCGCCAAAAAGCACCATTAGGGGCAGCATGCCACCCAACAACACCATAAGGGGCAACCTGCCACCCCAAGTGCACAAGCACCAACATCGGTAACTGCATTATGTATTTTGAGAGACATAGTGTTGTGTGGTAATCAAGTTGCTACACAACAATGTTGGTCGAGTAGCATCGTGATAGTACGGCTGTGACTCGGCACTATAAGATGACAAGCCAATCAGCAGTAGCGTGGATTATGTTGTTTATGGTTGCAAGTTGCTGAGCGATAGACATCATCTAAATGCTTATAATATACGTTGACGTGTGCTCACCACAAGGAGAGTGCGTGTTGTACGATAGGCAAGTGGTAGGCACTTGCTGAGGGTGAGATGACATGCAGTGTCACTCAGTGAGTGTAAGCATTCCTTATCGCCCCTTAAACTTTAACATGTTATGGGCCCTCAAGCTACTAGTTGTTGGAGTCATTTGTCTTTACTCGAACCTAGAGCTTGCTTCTCGAAGAATTATAGATCTTTGTGGTGTCGCGCGATACGTGAGGTGCGGCTAGCTCACAAAGTGGCAGGCTCTTACTTGTGTTTGTAGCTTTATTTGGATACACGGATGGCAGCGACTTGTTTGTGTCGCTTGGAGTCTTGAACTCCTGAACACCGACTCGTGTGGCGTGAAGATCAATCTGCTTTATTTTGTTCTAGCTTGGCCCTTCTGGAATTCTATTTGCTTTCGGAGCTTGTCACCTGCCACTTTCCTTCTCTCTTGAAAGCCTATAGTGGTCCGGCTGAATTTTCGGGAAGGCATCTTACCACAAGTGTACCCGCACTCATGTACGACGTCACTTGACCGACCTTCTGAGATTCGTTTTTGATTGCCTCGGCTGTATAGACTCCGGGAGTGCAGCTGCGTCTTCGGTCAACCCTTTGTCGTCTCCTTGTATGAGCTGTGTTGCCCGCCACTTGACCGGTAATTGACGCTTTTCTCGGTGGCAGTTTTCCTGATTTTCTGGTGCCATTCCCCTATCTGAATCTTTTAATCCAGGAATAGCGGCTGTAGGGCATGAGGTTAGGGAGTCGGGCGAAAGGCCTTCTTGAGCAGCAACAAGGCGGGTGGGCATGTGGGTGGGGTGAGGGGGATGACAGTCAAGAGGGGTATGGGAGGGTGTAGGGATTGAGAACGATTTGATGGGTTTGTTACCAAAGTCGGCGGTGATCGTCTCCCATCGGCCTCCGTTGTGGCGTTCCATGAGGAAGAGGAGGAGTTGTAGCGCGCTATTGTGGCGGTCCTATCTCAGGCCAAACATGGTAGGGCAGTTACCGGCCATGTGGCCGTTGTTGGTGTCTTATCCACACATGGGGCAACGCAGGGTGGGGTTGTGAGTGAGGAGGCGGGTGTTGTGTACGCCCCACATGAATTCTTGCTTGGGAGTAAATTGGATGTTGGTGGGTGTTGTGTTTTTCTTATGGAAGGTGAAGTCGGCGCCGTCCTCCGCGGCGCGGGCTAGGAGGGCTCCGCGTTTAGTGGTGTGTGAGAGGGGTGTGTGTGTGTGTGTGTGTGTGTGTGTGTGTGTGTGTTTGTGTGTGTTTGGTGATGTGTGTGTGTGTGTGTGTGTGTGTGTGTGTGTGTGTGCATTATATTTGAGGTTGGTGTATTTGTAGGGTATGGGTTCTCCTAGGGTTTGGGGTATGAGTGTGTATGGCCACGTCCAGTGGCCGATTGACACGTCCGAACCTGTGGTGTATGTTGACTACTTGACTCGGGTGTGTGTCCGTCCGCAACTTGGTTAGATAGGGTTTCTGCGAGGTCGTTGCCGAGTGAGTGGCTGTGGGCTTTGATTTTCCTAGATGGGTGCGGATGCCTAATGCACATCGGGTTTGGAGGGGGTGTGTGATGGATATGAGTGTGTCACGGTGGATGTTGTGTCGGTAGGCGGATGGGCAGTGCATGTAGCCTTGCATTAGGCGGAGTGAACACGCACAACCCGTAAGGAGGTGGGTGTAGCCTAGTTGGAGGCCTATATCGATGCCCGCGAGTTCCGCGCGGTTGATGGTGTTTGAGGAAGGGGTGGAGGTCACCAGAAATTTTACGCGTGTGTTCGAGGTGGGGTGAGTGGCGGCCACTCCAAGGGGGGAGGGGCCTCCCTTCTTGGAGCTGTCTGTGTATACAAAGTCCTGCCAATTCCAAGCAAGTTCTCCTCTGGTGGGGGAAATCGAAATTGAAATTGTTTACAACATGTACCGTATGCGCCGGTTGCTGTCTTTGGGCCTCCAAACAATGCCATACATGAAAGACTTACAAGTCAGGGCTAGACCGTTAACCGCCTAAATCCAGCCTCTCCAAAGGGTGCTCGGGGGTTTTACTCCTCCCCGGGGAGTGCGCGATGCGGGGCTGTGGCGGCGTGCAGTTATGGGCGTGCGTAAGTGCAGTGTGTGGAGGCGCGACGAGTGGTTGTGCGGGATTTGATGCGGTAAATGAGTAGGAGATGATGCAGCCATTGGACAGTGTGCGCGTGGAGCTGTGCAATGATGCGTGATGTGTCGAGGCGTGCTTTTAAGATGAGTTTGTCAAGAGGGTCTGTGCGGAGGGTGAGGAGAGAGGTGAGACTTGTGATGGTGGATGAGTGCGGTGTGCCCGTGCATCTCATGGCGATGGGAAGGATGTAGACTTATGTGCCTGGCCAGTGGCGGCGGATGGCATTGGCGAGGGGGGTGTATTTGGCGCAAGTCAAATGGGCTGTGTGGGAGAGGTTATGGTCCGTGCAGTACTTCCATCCCCCTATCTGAATCTTTTTTATCGAGGAGTATCGGCGGCGACCGTTCGTGTGACCGACGTATCGAGGTTCGAGGAGGCGGATAAAGTCGGGTTCGTGCGCCGGGGGTCACAGCGCGGGGGGGGGGGATCTCGGTGGGAAGGATGGCAGGGCACGAGGTTAGTGAGTCGAACGAGAGGCCTTCGTCTGCAGAAACAAGGCTAGTAGGCATTGGGTGGGGTGAGGGGGATGACAGTCGAGAGGGGTGTGGGTGGTGTGGGGGGTGCGAATGATTTGATGGGTTTGTTACCAAAGCCGGCGGTGATGGTCTCCCATCGTTCGCCGTTGCGGGGTTTCATGAGCGAGAGGAGGAGTTGTAGCGCGCTGTTGTGGCGGTCCTATCTTAGGCCGAACATGGTGGGGCAGTCACTGGTCATGTGGCCGTCGCTGGTGAATTTGCCACACATGGGGCAATGCAAGGTGGGGTTGTGGGCGAGGAGGCGGGTGTTGTGTACGCCCCAAAGAAATTTTTGCTTGGGAGTAAATTGGATGTTGGTGAGTCTAGTGTGTTTTTTGTGGAATGTGAAGTCGGCGCCGTCCTCCGCGGCGCGGGCTAGGAGGGCTCCGTGCTTGGATGTTAGCGAGAGAGGTGTGTGGGTGTGTTTGGTGATGTGTGTGTGTGTGTGCGTCTGGTTTGAGGTTGGTGTATTTTTAGGGTATGGGCTCCCCTAGGGTTTGTGGTATGAGGGTGTATGGCCAAGTCCGGTGGCCTATTGACACGGTTGAACCTGTGGTGTATGTTGACTCGGGTGGGTGTCCGTTTGCTGCCTGGTCAGCAAGGGTGTCTGCGAGGTCATTGCCGAATGAGTGGTTGTGTGCTTTGATTTTGCCGAGGTGTGTGCGGATGCCTGAGGCGCAACGGGTCTTGAGGCTGTGTGTGATGGAGAGGAGTGTGTCGCGGTGGACATTGTGGCGGTATGCAGATGGGCAGTTTAAGTAGCCTTGCATGAGGCGGAGAGAGCACGCATTGTCTATAAGGAGGTGGATGTGGCCTAGTTGGAGGCCTATGTCGATGCCCGCTAATTCCGCGCGATTGATGGTGTGTGAGGGAGGGGTGGAGGTCACCAGAATTTTGATGCGGGTGTCCGAGGCGGGGTGGGTGGCGGCTGCTCCAAGGGGGGAGGGGCTTCCCTTCTTGGAGCCGTCTGTGTAGACGATTTCCTGCCAGTTCCAAGCAAGTTCTCCTATGGTGGGGGAGTATGTTAGTTTCGTGCGATCCGGGAGGGGATAAGTGATGGGGTGAGTGGGGTTGGCGGGGAGGTGGTAGATGCCTGAGGAGTGGGGTGAGTAAGTTTCGAAGAGGTGTGGAGGTGGGATGGTGATGGTGGTGTTGGGAAGGTGTGTGTTTGTATATCGATTCAAGTGTGTTGTGGAGGGCGCTCATGGCTGCGTGTGAGGGCAGTGCGGAGAGTGCGAGGGGGTTGGCGACAAGGTAGATGTCGACCATCCAGCGTGTGCCGAATGGGGTGGGGGTGGGGTGGCATGTGTGTTGGTCGGGGGGTAGGAAGGTGTTTGCGTCGTTGGGAAGGGTGTAGAGGTGGTGGGTGTATGGTGAGGTGATATATTTGGAGTGTCGGTATGGTTTGTGTTCCCATCGGGGGAGTATGAGGATGGTGGCGCTAGGTGTGTGTGAGGCTGTGGAGTGGGCGCTGGTGATTGCGTGCTCCATGGCTCCGCGCATGCATTCGTGATCGTGTTCCGGGTTGGCGATGTTATAGCCGTTCCAAGTGTGTGGTGTGTTGCTGCCGATGGATGAGAAGACGATGTCTTCGGGATAGAATGAGTGGTAAGAGTGAGAGTGGAGTGATTTGTTGAAGGGGTCCGAGTAGAGTTCCGTCTGAATGCGGAATTTGCTGCGGAGTGCTGTGAGGAAGTCCTCTCTTGTGGCCCATCGGTTGCGAGTGGTGCTGGCGGGTGTGAGTGAGTGGATTTCCGAGCGAGAACCTAGGCGGGTGACGAGGCTGTAGACCTCTTCTTCGAACGAGCGTTGTGTGAGGTCGAGGCGGAAGAGTTGAAATAGGTGTCGGATGCGGGGGCCGGAGAGGGTGGTGACGGTGCGGCCGTCGGGGGTGCAAAGGATGGTGGTGTCATGTAGTGTTGGGTGGGAGTGTATGGTGAATGTGCCGGTGGGGAGCATGTCGAGGTCGGGGTTGATGGGGTCGTGGTTGAATATGATGAGGGGGTGTGGCCATGGGGGGGGGGGTCCAAGGTCGGGTAGGATGGGTGTGGCGTAGGGGACGAATCCTGAGTTAAATGCAGTGAGGGCGGTGGGGCCAGAGGGGGTCTCACTGATGGTGTCGTGGAGTTTTAGGCAGGGGGGCCACTGGACCTCGTGTAGGCAGGTGAGGTCGTGTCGTTGGCCGCGTCGCACGAGTCGCATTGCCATGTGACGGGTCCTTGAGCGGGGTGGCTTGGGAGTGGACGGCAAATGCGGGCACGTGCAACAGGTGGAGGTGAGGTATGTGTGGAGGGGGTCATAGGAGATAGAGCAAGTGGTGGGGGAGGGAGTGGGGAGACATACCGATGTGGGGGGTGAGGAGATGAGGCGGAAGCCGTCGTTGATTTGGAGTTGGATTTGGAGTTGGACGTGAGGTGTTCCGGGGCCCATTCCACCATGTATTGTGTTTGGCAGTATTCTGTCTCTTTGTGCTTGGAGATGATGCGTGTGACGTCGCAGGGGGGTAGTGGTGGTCCGACGGTGAGAGGTACTCTGTCCCGATGTGTGTGGTGGGTGCTAGAGGAGGGGGGTTCTTGTGCGAGGGGTATGGATGCCGGATAAGAGGGTGGTGGGGGGGGGGGGGGGGGGGGGGGAGGTGGGGGGATAAGAGGGGAATCCAAGAGGGGTGGATGGTGGTGGGGGGGAATGCTTGTCTTGGGGTGAGGTGTGTGAGGGGCAGGCGGTTGTGGATAGTATCGAGGGGTTCGGTGAGGACTGCGGCAAGAAGGCGGATGGGGACTGAGAGTGAGGTGGTGGGCCCCGTGATTGTGGATATGGATTTGCAAGATTGGAGGAGGATGGAGGTGTTGGTGGCGCGAAGGAGGACTTGTGGCCTTATGGTAATGTTGTTTCGCCAAAGGGGTGTGAGGAGGGGGAGGAGGGATGTGTGTGTTCGGGGAGGTGCGAAATCGCAGAACGTCTGTTTGTAAGTGTGTGGCTTAGTGATGTGTGCGGCTTTGTCGCGGAGTGATGCGAGGAGGGTGTGGTCTTGGTGGGTGAAGTGGGCGCGGAGTGTGGAGGCGATGGGGTTGGTGAGGGAGAGTGGAGGGACGTTGTGGAACATGGTGCCTGCGTTGCGTTGGGCCCGGACAAGGCATCGGAGTGTGGGTGGTGAGGTGTTGCATGTCATGATGGATTCGGTGTGCCAGTGGGTGTATGTGGTGGAAATGGGGCGAATGTGTGTTTTGGCCATGTGGCTTTTGTATCCGGGGGTGCTCATGATTGTGTGGAGGTGGCATACTGTGAGTTGTGCGGCGTGGGCTTTGAGGGAGGGGAGGCCGTAGCCGAGGTCGAAGGTTGGGCGGTGGAGGACTGTGCGATGGAGGTTGCGCACCGAGGAGACGGTGGAGCGGAGTGCTCGGCAGATTTGGCCTTCGAGGGTGTCCAGCTCGGAGCCGCTGAAGAGGCCGAGTTGGAGGGTGAAGTGCTTGCCGATTAGGAGGCCGCGGATGACACGTATCCTGCGGGGATTGCGTGAGTAGGGATGTGGAAAGGGCAATGATGAGGGATGTTGTAGTGCGCTTTAGTTCCAGCAAGTGCTTGGTGAAGGCGAAGGAGGTGTTGAGTTCGACTCCGAGGACGCGGTATGTGTCCGAAGGACCTATGAAAGGGATGGGGGAGTGGCGTGAGATGATGGTGGTGAATTGTATTTGGACGTGGGATGCAAGGAGGGCGCGGTTGGCGAGGGACAGGGCGTTGCTCGAGCGCCAGAGGGTAATGCAGCATTTTTGGATGTTCACAGTCATACATGTGTAGGCGCTGAAGAGGGAGAATTTCTCGACCTGGATGGGCATGTTGGGGGGTGAGCCCGTGGCGAGGGTGAGGTCGTCGGCGAAGCTGTGGCCGGGGTAGGTAGCTGTGAGTTCTGAGGGGTCAACGTTAGTGGTGGGGGCGCCGGGCGGTATCCCGTGCTGCCCACCGTGAGCCAGCGGAGGAAGGGCTCGAGGAAGAGGGTAAACATGAAAGGGGAGAGGCTGTCCCCCTGCACGGTGCCTCGGTTAATGTCGATGGAGGGGGTGGAGCCGTAAGGGTGATATAATCGGTGGAAGAGACACCGTAGAGTTGTTCGCAAGTGTCGACAAGGGTGGGGAGCATACCGAGTTGGCGCATGTGTTTGAACATGATGCAGTGGTCGGCGGCATTGAAGGCACCTTTGAAGTCCACGTACATGACGTAGATGTCTTTATTATAAATTTTGGCGTCCTCCATCATCATGATGATGGAGGACAGGGCGTCGTGTATGCTGCGGTGGTGCCGGAATCCGTCATGTTGGCGGCTGAGGATGCCGTGGGTTTCGGCGTATTTCGAGCCCGCATCTTTGATTAGTGCGGTCCAACGTTTAAAAAGGTTGTTCACGAGGGCGATGGGGCGGTAGTTGTCGAGGAGGGTGGGGTCACCTTTTTATGTAGTAGGCATGTGGTGCTGTGGCACCATTTGGGGGGGGTGTAGGCCTTGTGGGCGAGGAGAGAGAGGAGGGAGAAGAGGGCGGAGCGGGTCGCTAGGGGTAGGAATTTTATGATTTCGTTAGGTATACCGTCGGGGCCAGGGGCCTTGCCCGAGCCGAGTGAGTTAATCGTTTTATCGAATGTATCGCGGGTTATTATGTCGGCGAGGGTGAGGGAGATGTCCCCGCGGGGTTCGATGACGAAGCGGTCGGGGCTGTCCGGGTGTTCCCACGGAGGGATGGGGAGTACGGGTGGGGTAGCGCGGCTGAGTTTGGCGTCGGAGTCCGAGTGGACTGCCGCGAGGACTTCGGTTGGGGAGGTTACAGTTGCTTTATCGGGTCGAGTGATGTTATGAAGGGTCGAGGTTGCGCGGCTGTGGGGGAGGAGGCTGCTTCTTATTTTCAAGAGACGGTGGGAGGATTTCGGGCAAGCGTCATAGGCAGTATTGGCGCGGCATTTTATTTTTCACAGTTTGTTTGTGGTGGTAGTGCGGAGGAGGTGGCGTATGCGTGATTGACACTGTTGTGAGATCCCCGTGGTGGGCATGATAATGGACACATCCGTACGTTGTACTCCGGGGGAGTCTTGGCCCTACTATCTCGCCAATGGTGGATGTACTGCGGGAGCCCGTTGCTCGGGCAGTACGGGAGTATATATATGAGATATATCCCCAATGGGTACCGACTTTTAGGCGCGGTACTTGGTTACGGCGTACGGCTCCGGACACGGAGGTGCCGGGATCGATTCCCGGTGATGGCATTTCCGTGTACCCCGTTGATAGACACAGTTGTTTGATGGTGTCGGGGGCGATATATTCGGTCATTTGTAAGAGAGCTTGGACGAGGGGGAGGGGGCCTCAGTTAATGCTATATCGGCGAAGTTTTTGAATGAGTTTGCGTGTTTTCTTAGATAGCCATGTAGGGTCGGGGAACGTTCTAGGGGGTCGGGGTTTCTTCGGGGGGAGGAGGGGCCGGATAGTGGCTGCGTGGTCCATGTGGTGGGAGAGGAGGGTGGTGGATTGCGAGGCTGTGTCGAGGGTGTCAGGGGAGGCTGTGGAGGAAGGTGTGTTGAGTATGGCATCATGGAAGGCGGCGGTTTGGTTGATGAGGGAGGGTGTGTTGTATTGGTATTCTTTTATGTGGTTGGGTGAGAAGGGGAGTTGGAGGGTGAATTTGTGGGTGGTGTGGTGTGTGTGAGGGGAGTCGTTGGGCGGGGGGGCATGAGCGATGAGGGTGGAGGGGGCAAGAATGACGAGGTGGATGGCCGAGTGGTCGGTGAAGTGTGTGGGGGAGGGGAAGACCGAGCACACGGCCGAGGAGAGGCCGAGGGGCGAGGGGGGCGTGGAGAGCTATGGGTCTAGGCAGCCGCCGCTGCGGGGGAAGGTGGGGATGGGGGGGTGGAGGGGTCAAAGGTAGGATATATCAGTAGGGAGGTGATGGCGGGGTTTCCTATACCTTGTGTAGTGGTCGTTTGGAAGTCTCCCCCCGAGAGGACGCGGTGAGTCGGGTGGTCGTCCGCAAGGCGGAGGCCCGACGCTACAACTTTTGCGTGCAAGCGGGTCAGTTGGGGGGTGTGGAGTTGGGGCATGTAGACTCCAAGGAGGAGGTACGGGGTGCCTGAGTGTGGGATGAGGGATAGGCCAGCGATGTATGGGGTGAGGTGGGAGGGCGGGGTTAGGAGAGTGGCGGATTGGAATGAGGTTTTGCGAATTGCAGTATGTTGCATTGTGGTTCGAGCTGTACAACACTAGGGCTGGGAATCACGAAGGTGGGAAACATTTACCGGATTTAGTGCGTTGTTGGCAAGTGTAGCAGTGTATTCTAGCGGGAGGAGACGTTGGGTATTAGGCTAGGCATTACGTGTGACGGAGCGGGACGATCGCACTGGTGCCGCCGGTCCTTCGGCGTCGGAGTACTCCGTGGGGAGTGGTCCGGGTTTTAACAGGCTTCAGATGTTCTCGGAGGGGGGGTGGGAGGGGATGTTTTGATTGGGGCGGTTAGTGCGTCTGTGGAGAGCAGGGTCATGGTAGCGGACGGGGGGGTTACTTTGCGAGCTTAGTGCATGCGGCGCCGTGTTGGCTCATTCTCGGCGGGTGACCTCATTTGTCCGGATGTGTGGACGCGTCGGGGGACTACTAAGGGGGAGGAATGCAGTGTCAAGGCATGGATTGAAGTATGTGGTGAGTTCCGGTGTACCAAGTGGGCTTTAAGTAGGTTTGTGTTCGGATTTGAAGTGGTCACACAAGTTGGCAGCTCGCGACCGGCATGGTTTTCTATTTCGGTTGACCTCGGTTTGGTAGGCGGCGGACGGCAACGTCCATACGCTCAGACGGGCGCGAGGGAGTGCGCGTAGCTGGTTGTTTTGCAATCTTTGCTTTTCCGGAGAGTGTTGTAGTACTTTCGATGTATTTCGTATCGGGTTTGAATGTGGTGGCGCGGAAGCTGTTAATGTGACGAGATTCGAAACCTCTTCGACACTTACTCACCCCACTCCGCAGGCATCTATGTTTACATATCCCTCCGTAGGACTACTAATGGACACATATGTACGCTAGACTCCGGGGGAGTCTTGGCCCTCCACCTATAGGTGTTAGCTATAGGTGTTCGCCGCTCAGTCGTGATGCGATGCGATGGGTTCATATACACAATATGTTCCTATCGGGTACCGACTTTTGGCGGTACTTGGATAAGGCGTACAGCTCCGTTCCGGGAAGCGGCGGTTCTATCTCCCTTCATGCCATTCCGTGTGTACATGGATTAACAATCTACCACCTACCCCCCAACCCCACTCACCTCCTTACTTATCCCCTCCCGGACCGCACGAAACTAACATACTCCCCAACCATAGGATAACTTGCTTAGTTGCATGGAATTGGCAGGACTTCGTATACAAAGACGGCTCCAAGAAGGGAGGCCCCTCCCCCCTTGGAGCAGCCGCCACCCACCCCGCCTCGGACACCCGCATCAAAGTTCTGGTGACCTCCACCCCTCCCTCACACACCATCAATCGCGCTGAATTAGCGGGCATCGACATAGGCCACGAACTAGGCCACACCAACTCCTTACAAACAATGCGTGCTCCCTCCGCATCATACAAGGCTACTTAAACTGCCCATCTGCATACCGCCACAACATCCACCGCGACACACTCCTCTCCATTACACACACCCTCAATACCCGTTGCGCCTCAGGCATCCGCACCCACCACGGCAAAATCACAGCACACAGCCACACATAAGGCAATGAACTCGCAGACACCCTAGCTAACGAGGCTGCATACGGACACCCACCCGACACAACATGCACCCCATGTTCAGACGTGTCGATAGGCCACAAGACTTGGCCATACGCACTCTTACCGCAAACCCCATGGGAGGTTGTACCCTAAAAATACACCAACCTCAAAGCATACGCACACACACATAGCACCAAACACACACACACACACACACACACACACACACACACACACACACCCCTCTCACAAACCACCAAACACGGGGCCATCTTCGCCCGCGCCGCGGACTCGCGGAAAACGGCGCCGACTTCACATTTCAAGAAAAACACACCACACTCACCAACACCAAATTCACCCACAAGCAAGAATTCATGTGGGGCGTACACAACACCCGCCTCATCACCCACAACCCCACCCTGCGCTGCCCCATGTGTGGCCAATTCACCAGCAACGGCCACATGGCCGGTAACTGCCCCACCAGTTCAGGCCAAAGACATGACCGCCACAACAGCGCGCTACAACTCCTCCTCTCCCTCTTGGAACGCCACAACGGCGACCGATGGGAGACCATCACCGCGGACTCCGGTAACAAGCCCATCAAATCATTCTCATCCCCCACCCCATCTCACCCCCTCTTGACTGCCATCCCCCTCACCCCACCCACATGCCCACTCGCATTTTTGTTGTTGACGAAGGCCTCTCGCCCGACTCCCTAACCTCGTGCCCTGCCATCCTCCCCACCGAGATTCTCCCCCCCCGCGGTGCGACCCCCCGCACACAAAGCCGACTTTATCCGACTCTGTTGTAAGTAATACCGTATACGTATTAGTTACATATAGCTATTGTAAGCTACTCTAGATATGATTAGTACATGTCTAGATCGGACATACCGATAAACTCTTTGACTCGGTACAGAGTTGTCGCTAGGCTACAGCTCTCTCACTTTTGTTGTCCCGACACCATGCATGTAGGTTGGTTGTCTCTGTGACTGTCATGTTTGCGTGACTGTGATTGTAACTACGTTTGCGTGAGTTATCTTCCACACTAACCGTGTTTGCATGGTTCAATAGGTTATGGGCCCTCGCCTCACGTCACTCACGCGCGACAACCTAGTTAGGCGAGATGCGATCGACAGGTCTCCCGCAGAAGGCAAGTTTCTATAGACACTTAGTACTTTCACCTTTTAGTCGGCGGTATCGCCAGTATAAACTGCGATTTAAAACCCGCCACCACCCCTCTTAAGTCAGCTACTCGAAGGCGATAGACAGCCACCCACACCGACACACTCGTCGTGTGTGGACAGGTTGCACACATGTCCAAGCTGGAGAAAGGGGGAGGCGCATCCACATGTTGCACGACAGCCCTAGCTTACCTTTTTATTTTAAGATCATCTTAGCTACTCAGCCGCCAGCGCAACGCTCCACTTGTCATGGCCTTGGCCTCGACTTGTGCCCCACACTAGGTGGAGGATACAGAGAAGGTGCTTTGAGACACCCCGGGGCGTCAGGCCGAGGGGTCGACGGGCATCATGCCGTCTCTTTGAAACCACTATTAGGCACGAGTCCGGCTAGCGGTTTTAACCGCTGCCTATTTTTTATCCAGCTCTTTCTTTTTCGGCCTCTATCGAAATGGCGCGGAAAAGTCGCTCTGCCGACTCTCCGTATGTTTCGCCTCCTGATTCCCATGACCAAAGCTCTCAGCAGAGCACTCTCGATCCCACCCCGGATACTCTCGCGCTCGTCCTTGCGCAAATGGCGCTCATTAACGCTCGCCTCGACTCGCAATCAGCCGACGTTGCTGCTGTTGCTTGTGCGGTTGCTAATCCCGACACCCCTTTCGCTCAGCGCCGCCGCGATGCGCAGCTCGAACCCTTTCGGGACGGCCACGACGTGCACACCCTCCCCCTGCTTGAGCATCCCCAGCATGGCTACGCCCCACCGGACGCACAAACGGCCTTCGCTGCTGCTACCGCTGCAGCTCTTGTTGGCGACCCCACCGTCGCAGAACGCCGTCCCGATGCGCACCGCGAGCCCTCGCGTCCCGATGCGCACCGCGAGCCCTCGCGTCACGAGCTCCCGGTTGATCACCTCCCACCCCCCCCGTACCCCCCGCTGGATATGCCCTTCAAAACCCCGGACCTCTCATCCCGGAGGCGCGCTCTCTCCTCGTCCCCCCCTCCCGTGGCCACCCGCACTCGTACGGCCCGCCGCAAACCATGGCCGGCCGCTCTCCCTTTCCCTGTGGTCCACCTCCTCCCTTCCATGGACGGTATTCTCCCCCAGCCCAACGTGGTGACCACACCACCCGTGGCAGTCGTCGCTCCACCATTGACCCGGTAGTCACCGGCCGAGCGGCACACGAAGCCCCCGGTTTCGACAAGGACGCCCTCAACCGGTCCATGAAGATGTCGGTCCCCGTCATGGGCCCGACCACGGACTTTAAGCAATTTAAGAGGACCTTCCTGAATTTCCTCTCCATCAAGGCCGCATATCTCATTCCGCAGCTGGCCATCCGCGACTCCGGCGTCTGGCTCGACGAACCAGCGCAACAATACGCCTACACGCTGCTCCTCCATGCAGCGAGCGCGAATCAGCGCGCTGACCAGGCGATGAAATGCGTTTCTCCGGCCCGCCCTGACTGCGCCGCTGCCGCGTGGGACATCATGCGTGAACGCCTCGACTGTCGGTCTTTTGCTCGCTCCATGTCCCTCTTGGAGAATATGATGGTCAGTCAGCGCCCTTGTCAGTCACTCAGTGACTATGTCCACTCCATGCGCCAGACCTTTGACGACTACAACAAGACGTGCCAAATGGTTGATGGCTCCGCTGCCATCCACCCCCACAACCTCGGTCTCCTCATGCTGCGCGGTATTTCCACCAGCGGCCCACACGGTCAAGCGAAACAATGCGTCATCAACGCATTTGACACCGACTACCTATTGTCGGCTGATGAAGTGATGGCCAGCATCCTCCACCTCGCGCACAACATGGACGACGACCCTGCCCTGGACACACCCGCTCCGGCCACATCACCCCCTCCCATCTCCGTGTTCGTCGCAGCGGGCCGCGGCTCGCATAGCGGTCGAGGCCAACCACACCGTCATTCTCGCGGTAGTCGACCCAACAAGTGTGGCGTTTGTGGCAGCTTAAACCACCTCATGTCCGCCTGCACTGCCCCGGATGACGCTATCCTTAAGTGGAACCTCGCCAAGCGTAAGATGACCGTTCAGAAGCACGGCGCAGTCGGTGGCACTACCTCTGCTCACGCTGCTCTACTGAGCGAAGTCCCTGCCGACGACGCCCCCGCCGATGACACCGACAGCTTACCCACCCTCGAGGACTGCGCTTATGACGACGATGACAACGAGGTGAGTGTCCCTTTTAGCTCTCTGGCATTCTCCTCTTCCCTCGCCCCATGTCGTAACCTATCATAGTTCTGGGTCGTTGATTCCGCCTGCTCGATTAACCTCACCGCGTTCCGAGATGACTTCGTAAAGTTCACACCCCCCTCCGCTCCCTCTCGCGTGGGCGGTGTCGGCGTTGACGTTAAGGGCAGTGGCTCAGTGCGGATTTCGGTCAGACTTGCCTCTGACCATCTCATTCACCGCACTGTGTATGCACTCTACACCCCCGACCTATCATCTCGCTCCGCTCAGCGTATCGGCAGACTTCTTAGTGTCAGTTGGATGCAGACTCACAGCGGATGTGAATTCATATTCCCCTCCAACTCTGACACTGGTATGCTTTTGGTACCCACATGCATGGGTGTGCTAGAACCGTCCGGAAACGGTCTCTACCTCCTTCCCCACCACCCGGAGCTCCCTTCAAGCCCATCCGCAACAGCGGCACCTAACCCCTCACCTCGGGTTGCCCTTACTGGCCAGTGTGACCCCGTACTATGGCACCGTCGATTTGGCCACCTAAACATACAAAGCCTACATGCCCACTATACTCACGGTGTCCCGACTAGCCATGTGTTAGCCAACATTGTAAACAAAGTTTCTTGCGACTCTTGCTTACTCCACAAAGCCACAGCTGCACCGCGAAACACAGCCGCTTGCGCGAGGCCATCCCGCCCCCTCCTCAACTTGTCCGCTGATCTATGGGGCCCGGTCAATGTCCCCTCCCCACATGGCCTCCGCTACTGCTTGCTCGTCATCGACCACCACACCAACTACATGTGGGTGCGGTTCCTTAAGTCTAAAGACGACGCATGTTCGGAGTTGGAAACCATCCTCTTGGACATCAAACACTTGCATGCCCGCCATCACTCCCAGTCGGGCGCGTTCGCACCGGTCCTCAAGTTTGACTCCGATTCTGTGTTTGAAGCTGCTGTTACTCGCCGGATGTGCGCAAACCTCGGTGTCGGGGTCCAGTTCCCTGCCCCATACGCCCACCACATTGTCGGCAAAGCCGAACGTCCTTGGCGCACTATCCGGGACAATGCGTCGGCGATGCTCCACAACATGGCCGTTCCCAACTCCATGTGGTCGTGCGCTGTCAGCACTGTTGTGTACCTTCGCAACCGCACGTACAATCGCTCAGTCGGACCCAATGGTGGCACCCCCCTCACACTCCTTACGTCGTCTGTGCCCGACGCCTCCAAGTTCCGCGTCTTCGGCTGCGCCGTTTTCGCCAAGGTCCCCGACAAACAACGTCGGAAACTGAGTGAAAAAGCATTTCGCGGCGTTCTAGTGGGCTATCCCCCTGACGCACCCGGGTATCGTGTCTACAATCCGGAAACGCGTCGCATCACCACTTCCGTTCATGTTGTCTTTCAGGAAGACACCCCATGCTTCGACACACAACCCTCCGTCGACTCGGTCATCACCGACTCATCGGCAGACGTACCCGCAGACTCACCCCTATCCCACCCCATTGACCTCACATTACCAACACCCCCCCCCCCCCCCCCCCCCCCCCCGCAGCCCCTCGCCATGCTCGGCTCCGCTCGCACCCCATTCGATACGGCAATATGGTTGCCCACTTGTCCGACTACCCCCCGACCCTCGTGACGGCGTGTTGTGATCATGAACAAGGCAAAGCTCAAGAGGGCATATTTGAGCACCCTCACGTCCCCGACCTTATCACGGGTCCCCCACACACACCTGCCGGCACGTCCCCTACTGCCGTCGCCCTCCTCTCCGCCCGGGAGTGTGTGGAACCAAAATCCTACCGGGCTGCACTGGACAGCGCTCAAGCCCCCCAGTGGCAAGCAGCTATGCAGCATGAGTATTCCTCCCTCATCACCAACGGCAAGTGGGAACTTGTGGACCTCCCCCCATGCCGCATGGTCGTTAACAACATGTGCATCTTCAAAGTAAAGTCGGATACAGCCGGCGACGTCTCCCGCTTGAAAGCGCGGTTCGTCGCCAAGGGGTGTAGCCAACGCGTTGGACAGGACTACACAGAGACCTTCTCCCCGGTCATCCGCATGGCCAGCATGCGTCTCTTCCTCACCATCGCAGCCGCCCGCGACGTTGAACTCTGCTTGCTTGACATCGACACAGCGTGTCTCTACGCTCCCATCCGGGAGGATGTGTACATCCGCCAGCCCCTAGGCTTCAACGATGGCACGTCCAAAGTTTGTCACCTCAAGCGCTGCCTCTACGGCCTTAAACAATCCCCCCGCGAGTTCAACATGCTACTCCGTGCATGGCTCGTCGACCATGGATGGCAACAGTGCGTCTCCGACCCGTGCATCTACATCTACCGCACCGGCCACGTTTTCGCCATGATCGCCCTGTACGTCGATGACATTCCCGCGGCCTGCAATGATGCCACTTGGCTCGCATCGTTCAAAGCTCAACTCGGAGCACGGTTCAAGATCAAGGACCTAGGCGACCTCTCCCAACTCCTCGGCATGCACATTACCTGCGACCGCTCCACGCACACCATCTCGCTGGACCAATCCAAGTACCTGCGCGACATACTCGCCAAGTACGGCATGTCCGACTCTAAGCCGTCGTCACTTCCCATGGACCCGGGCTTTTCTCGCCGGCCTCGCGCACATGACCTCGCCCTCTCTCACCGGGGTGGCCAAGGACGTCTACCCCAGCCTCCTGGGCAGCCTCCAATACGCAGCCGTCTGCACGCGCCCCGATGTCTCCACGGCATTGAGCATCCTCGGCCCCGCCCAAGCCTCACCCACGGAGGCACACATGCAGGCTCTGAAAAAGGTCCTCCGCTACCTTCATGGCACCATCGACATGCGCCTCACGTTGGGGGGGGGGGCTGGACCACAGCCTCCAACTCACATGCTTTGCCGACGCTGACTTGGCCAACGACAGCAGCACCCGCAAGTCTCGCTCCGGCTATCTCTTCACCCTCGGACGCGGGCCAATCAGTTACAAGTCCAAACAACAGACTTGTGTGGCTCAATCCACGTGTGAAGCCGAGTACTACTCTGCGGCTGACGCCACCAAGGAGGGACTCCACCTCCGACAACTCATGGGGGAAATCTTCAACTCCCCCATCACCGAAACCACCACCATATGGGAGGACAACCAAAGCGCCATTGCATACTCCCAGAATGCCTTGGTAAGCGAGAAGACTAAGCACATCGGTATGAAGTGGCACTTCCTCAAAGACCACGTGGAGTAGGGAACCATCAAGTTGAGGTACCTCCCCACTGACCAGATGGTGGCTGACATGCTCACCAAACCCCTCCCAGGACATGCACTGGCAAGACACCGAAGTGCGATCCTTGGAGGACAAGACCCAATGCAACGCTTCATTCCGTAGCTACCTTAAGGGGGAGTGTTGTAAGTAATACCGTATACGTATTAGTTGCAGATAGCTATTGTAAGCTACTCTAGATATGATTAGTACATGTCTAGATCGGACATACCGATAAACTGTTTGACTCGGTACAAAGCTGTCGCTAGGCTACCGCTCTCTCACTTTTGTTGTCCCGACACCATGCATTTAGGCTGGTTGTCTCTGTGACTGTCATGTTTGCGTGACTGTGATTGTAACTACGTTTGCGTGAGTTATCTTCCACACTAACCGTGTTTGCATGGTTCAATAGACTCCGCGAACCTCGATACGTCTGTCACACGAACCCCGCCGATACTCCTCGATAAAAAAGATTCAGATATGGGAATGAAAGTACTCCACGGACCACAACCTCTCCCACACAGCCCATTTGATTCGTGCCAAGTACACTCCCCTCGCCAATGCCATACGTCAGCACTTGCCAGGTACCGATGGCGACATCCTCCCCATCGTCATGAGCCGCACATGTACACCGTCACGAGTTTCACCTCTCTTCTCACCCTCAGCACAGACCCTCCCGACAAACTCATCTCAAAAGCGCGCCTCGACACATCACGCATCATTGCACAGCTCCATGCGCACACTGTCCAATGGCTGCATCATCTCCTACTCATTTACCGCATCAAATCCCGCACAACCACTCGCCGCGCCTCCACACACTGCACCTACACACGCCCCTAACTGTACACCGCCACCACCCCGCATCGAGCCCTCCCCGGGGAGGAATAAAACCTCCGAGCGCCCTTTGGAGAGGCTGGATTTAGGCGATTAACGGTCTAGCCCTTACTTGTAAGTTTCATGTATGGCATTGTTGGGAGGGCCCAGAGACAGCAACCGGCGCATACGGTACGTGTTGTAAACCGGCGCATACGGTACATGATGTAAACAACTTCAATTTCAATTTCAATTTCAATTTCCATTTCAATTTCAATTTCAATTTGGTCGCCCCCCGTTGGCACAAAGAAGCGTGGCACCAAGCACTTACCGAGTTGGCGTGCCACGAGACGGTCTTGCCGGCCCGCGCTCAATTGTTCCGTCTCGGGAGGCGGAACGGACGCGGTACAATCGGCAAGCTTCACTTGCCCGTCACTGTCTTCCGGATTCCCTTCCGGCCGGGTTGTACCTCCGCCGGGAAGTAGTGAATGCTACCATGACCATGCTCAACACACGAAATATCACGCCGGCAATCCAAAGCTACCCCGCCCGTGCAACTAATGTACGAAACAATATCGAGGTGGCAGGCTTCAACAAACCTTGGGCCGACTTGATGCGCCCCTACATGCACGTCCGACAGGTACATCATCGCGATCAAACCATACTTCGAGCTTTGCGAGGAACAAGGCCAACCTCCGCTAGCCGCGACGGCCACTACTATTCCCCGGTGCATCGCATGGATCGGGGAACGAGGCACCATCAAGGCAACAAGCTTGCAACCATACCTCTCAGGAGTGAACGGGTTCTTGAGAGACCACGGCGCTGAACCAGTTGCACAAGGCGACTTAGTGGGAAAAGTTAGGCGTGGTCTCGTAGCGTCCCATGTATCCCTCCACTCAAGCCGTGAAGCCGCACGCCCATGTACCTCCCAATCCGGATTATAGTCTCATCGCTACGCCTCGCCCAGGACATGCGCAAGCAACTGACGGGGTTTTAACGGTGTCGAGCGTTTCATATGATGACATATACTGTGCGTCGGGACGAATATCCACAAAGTTCCACGCGGAGTTTGTGTGCCACAACGGCCTATCCTAGAGTTTCGACGAAGCGCAGTGTGTAGTCAAGACCACCGGAACCGGATGCCCATATGCGGAACTTGTATTATTCTACTATTCAGAGCGTGTCTAGCGACTGTGATCATGTTCACATTTTTTGTCGCGGGGGAGCAAGAGCTGAGTGCTAGTCTGGAGACCTATTGTGTATACCAAACTGTGGAATCCTCTTTTACCACGGAACGAGAAAGGGACAACGCGGTGCTTCCACGGAGCGAAAACTCCTATGTTAACTTACATGACGCTGCTCACCATGGCATAGCGGAACTACTAGGGTACTTCGACGCTACCCGTACCAAGTTCTCCGCCGGGAAGATTCCGGACAAGCGATGGGCCATTAGTATGCACGAACCTACGACAAACTTGACACTCGACACCCTCACAGCATGGCTACATCGGGTACTTCGCGCAGTACACGAACAACATTTGGAGGGTTTCGCGTGGACTTCGCACTCCTTACGAAAATGTGTAGCTACTGCATCGTACAATATCGGTACCCCGATGTAGAAGATCAAGTTCTTCGGCGGTTGGGCACATGAATCGGACGTAGTCTTCGACTACATCGACCCAACAATACTCCCGAGCCCGGGAGCTTTGCAACTATTTTGCTGGATGGCCTTTGGCGGAGCCGCACCCAACGTCACACGCCAAACGGCGACATGTGGCATAAGTGAGCCCTAACACAGCTTAAATGGTCATATTGGTAATATAGTGGTTTGAATTACATGGCTAGAATTACGCAGTAACCTGTCTTACCTCCGACGGTACAACTCCCCTAACGGTTCATGCGCGCACGCGCGCACGGACAGTAAAGTGTCCGCTCACTATATGACGTACAAGCAACGATTGTGTGTTCACCTTCTGCCCTTTGCGAGAGCTATCTCTCTTTCAACCCCCCCCCCCCCCCCCCCGCCCGATTCCCTCATCATGTTGCGTGTAGGGTGGCCTAAGGGCCACCAATACCAAATAATGTAAGTGATCCACATCTTTGGCATAAGTGAGCCCCAACATAGCTTAAATCCTAGCGTTTACCCGAGGGCACGTTTTGCCAAATTGTCAGCTTGCTTATAATTTGGCCAAAAGACCACCACATGCTTGGCTTGGGGAAGATTAGCGCTAATTATGGGTTGGGTGGGTGGGTTGCGCGAGCCAGATGGGCGAGCGCAAAGCAAAGAATGCCAATGCTCGGGGGTTGCACCGGCTGAAGGGTTGTCGCTAGCTAGTATTGCTGGAGGCAAGGCTTGGGGCGTTGCGCGAGGCGTTTCCTCATTCCTCCATGGTTACCTTGAGGATTGGGCAAGACGCACCGCTTTTACAGTAACGCTTTACCGCTAACTAAGGTGTGCGTTCTGTCACATATGTAAGTAAATTTTGCAAACCTCTAGATTTAAAACAATCTGACTACATTCCATGCGCACAAATCTCGCTCCTTGCGCTCTGACCGTCATGCATAGTGGTTACAAGAAGAACAAGATGAGCACGGACATGGAAAGTGGGAGGGGAAACAAAACGGCAAGAGTGACAAGAGGATCACGGAATCCAAAGCACGGCAAAAGGAAAGCACTATATTGTGCAGAAACCTAGCAGATTAAACTAAGGAAACACCTAGGCCACGCCGAGAATGCAACACAACCGAGAATGCTCTTACACTTATGTCCGTATTCTTAACATTTCGGTCGTCGAACTCCTTTTGTTTCTTTTCGGCGTTTTTGGGGGGATGCGCGACGTGAATTCATGCAACGTCGTTCTGCTGCTGTTCATGGCACTCTGGGTTCCTATCTCCGCGACGCTTTTCAGGAGGGCAGTGCTGACGCTGTGGCATGCCTTCTTGTTCCTGGGGCTTAGGTTTTTTCCTCTGTTCATATTTTTGTTTGGTGGCCTCCACTGCTTTTTCTTGTAAAAAATGTTTTAGCATATACGTGTACAGGTAACGACTACGGGTACTAGCAAACGACTCCACCCCTCACCTGTTACCCTTTTAGAGGCAAGCGCGCATGCGCTTCCTGGCCATTTAGAGGTACCAACCCTCCAAACTTCACAGAGACGGGCGAGGTCACAAAAACAAGGCGGGTATATCAGTATCGCTGATTACCCAGTGATGCATTGTAGGGCGGTGGGTTTGTACGTAGAGGCGCGTCCTTCTTTTTCTTGAGGCGCGGGCGCGCTCGACGACAGTCGACGGACGAGACGATAGTTGGCCCGGCAAGCGCGCTCACCCGTTCTGAGCTCGAGGGACAAACACTTGCAAGCTCTTCGCGTGAGCTAGGGCGCTGGTGTGAGGTGGAAGGAGGCGGAGGGATGATGCCGGCTATGGCCTCGCCCGAGACGGAGGAGACGGAGCGGAAGGCGCTGCCTCAACGTGTACAGGTACGTGCCAGAGGTCGGCGCGATACCTCACCCACGAATAATAGCGGTCGAGAGCTGCTGCGGAGTCTAGTGTCTGGTGACTCGCAGTTTTGGAGCATGCAGCGCAGTTTTTCATCTTGCTTTCGCTTTGAGCAGCTAGACCCCCGTGTCGTCCCATCCATCAAGTCGGACTACAGTGTCGGTACTCTTAAGCGTCCCCCCCCCCCCCCCCCCCCCCCCCCCCCTTGGCGCCGACCAACACCCTGCCGGCCACCACACGAACACGAACCCGTCTTAATATTGCCGCGCCGAAATCGCACTGACGTCATTCGATGAGGAACCCATCAGCGCAGCATTGCAACCATCCTTAAGAATGCGGAAGCAGAACTGCGAGAGCAGGCTCAAACGTGGCTGTCTTCCCGCCCGTCCTTGCGACAGGTTGTGATCCGCGTGAGG
The DNA here is from genome assembly GCA_026401115.1 of Tetraselmis chui. NCBI lineage: Eukaryota > Viridiplantae > Chlorophyta > Chlorodendrophyceae > Chlorodendrales > Chlorodendraceae > Tetraselmis > Tetraselmis chui. Next base: position 69,879 of record JAPMLY010002093.1, read on the forward strand.
CCGCCGCTTAATGGCGAGAACGGCGCCGACGTGACTGTCACAGCCGAGGAGAACAGCCGTGTGCAGGCGAGTCCCTCTCACCGTGATACATGTAAACC
>JAPMLY010002094.1:0-37500 GCA_026401115.1 Tetraselmis chui
GTGCTTTGAGCTCCATTCTTATATCCGCTAGAACCACACATACTAAAATAAATAATATTGCGGTTATCTCCAAAAACGCTTCTTGGACCGTTAGATATATTATCCAACGGTCACAATTCAATCTAGCGTCAAATAGCTACTATATCGCTTTTAATACCGATTTCTTCAGTACAGTGATGTAGCGACATACAACTGCTCTCGACACTCCCCCTCGCTACTCACTACCACTTCCCATGATTGCTTTGGTGAGTTGCCCATGCTTGTCCGCAGCGAGAGGCTTGGTTAGTGCATCCGCGAGCATCACCTCTGTCGGACAATACTTCACCACAATCTCGCCGCTCTCCTGCTTCTCACGACAGAAGTGCATCTTCACGTCGATGTGCTTGCTGCGCCCCGTCGTCATGGTGTTTTTGCAGAGGGCGATGCAGCTCTGGTTGTCCTCGTGCAGAACAGTCCCGGAGGCCTGAGGTTGTCCCATCTGCTCCAAGAGTTGCCTCAGAAATAGGGCCTCCTGTGCTGCTGCTGTGAGCGCCATGTACTCCGCCTCCGCAGTGGACAATGCCACCGTCTGTTGGCGTTGGCTCTTCCAGCTGATTGCCGCACCGTTGAGCATGAACACAAAACCAGTTCGAGAGCGTCGGCCATCAGAATCGCCTGCGTAGTCTGCATCGGCATAGCCCTCCAAGGCTACCGACACTCGCCCACCACCGTACACCAGTTTGCGATCCGATGTCCCTTTCAGGTATCGCAGCACCCTCTTGCCCTGCTCCCAGTGCACCATTGACGCTTTCGCCATGTGTCGGCTCAGGTAGCTGACTGCCATGGTGATGTCTGGCCTGGTGCTCACCGAGGCATATAGCAGACTGCCAATCAAACTCTGGTATGGTAGTGACGCAGCTGAGCCACTGTCGTCTGTGCGCTCTGCCATAGAGCCAAGTGCCATTGGTGTGCTCACGGGTTTAGCGTCCAACATGTTGAACCTCTCCAGCATGTCTAAGATGTATTGACGCTGACCCAACTTAACCACTCGCGCAGCACGATCACGCTCCACCGTCATTCCCAGAAGCCATGCAACTGGTCCCAAGTCCTGCACACTGAACCTTTGACCAAATGCCCGCTTAAAGCTGACGATGAAGGTTCCACCAGGACCGGCCAAGATGCAGTCGTCAACGTACAAGGCCAAGATGTAGAGACGCGTGCCGCTGCCATGGACGAAGATGCAGGGGTCTACCTTGGACTGGCGGAAACCGTACTCCACGAGCCAAGTGGTGATGGTCTTGTTCCAGTAGCGTGGGGCTTGCTTCAAGCCATACAGTGCTCTCATAAGCAGACAGACTTGCTCTTGGCCGTTCTCATCCGTCGGCCTCCTGTAACCCTCAGGCTGTCGCATGTAGATGGTCTCAGAGAGGTCAGCCTCCAGAAAGGCTGTATTGACATCGAGTTGTTCCATCTCCCAGTCATAGTGTGCAGCGAGAGCCATAATGACCCGGAGCGCAGCAACTTTTACAGTCGGAGCAAAAGTCTCGTCGTAGTCAACGCCATGCTCTTGGGTGAAGCCCCGCGCCACAAGCCTGGCCTTATATCTAGCAATGCTGCCATCAGGGTTGCGTTTGAGCTTGAACACCCACTTAGAGTCCACCAACTTACGACCCGCAGGTCGAGGAACCAGCTTCCAGGTCTTTCGAGTCATCAATGACTCATACTCGCTGTCAATAGCCGCTTGCCAGTGCTTGGCATCCGGACTGCGCAGAGCTTGCTTATATGATGTTGGCTCGAGAGGCTGGTGAGGCTTTGCCATGTTGGCGGCAACATCATCACCACGACTGTTGGCCATCCACCACTGCCCCGGAGGTCGAGAGTGCCGGGTGCTGCGCCTCGGAGCAACGCCATCGCCAGGAACAAGCTCCCCCGGCTCCTGACTCCCGCCCTCTTGGTCACCAGGCACAGTATCATGCTCCCCATGCTCTTGACTCCCGCTCTCTGTGTCGTCTGGCTCAACAACGTCTTCGTCTGTATCCACGTGCTCCCCCGAATTCTGAAACCCAGAAGAAGTAATGAACGACGAGAGTTCGTCATCATCCGGCGCTGGCTTCGAGACAGCCGACGACTCCTCCCCCATGCTGACGGACCTAGTGAATTTCGACTCATCAAACACCACGTTCCGACTGCGCTCCACACGACGTGTGCGAGGGTTATACACCAACCACACTGGGGAGTCCGGCGCATAGCCCACGAAGATGCCCTTCCACGCCCGGTCATCAAGTTTTCGACGGCGGGACTTGTCAACATGGACATACGCCGGGCAGCCGAAGACGCGGAGGTGGCTTAGGTCAACAGAACGACCAGTGACCAGCTCGAAGGGCACTCCACCAGCAGCCTCACAGAAAACACGATTGCGGACGTACACCGCAGCGTTCATGGCTAGACTCCAAAAAGAACGATCAAGGCCCGCTGTGTGAAGCATGGACTTGGCAGCCGGCACCAAAGTCCCCCACTGTCGCTCCATGCGACCGTGTTGCCAGTGCGAGTACGGAGCAGAAAAGTCGTGCGACACGCCGTGGTCATCAAGCACAGCCATAAATTCGCGACCCATGAAGACGGAGTCGTTGTCAAGGCGCACGTGCTCAATCTTGTGACCCAAAGCCCGGACAGTAGCCAGAAACCGCCGAAACGACTGCGGAGCCTCATCCTTGGTTCTCAGCACGTCATGCAGGACGAAGCGAGACTTGAAGTCCGTAACGGCGAGGCTGTAGTAGCAGCCACCCAAAGAAGCCACGCCCATAGGACCGCAGAAGTCTACGCCGACCTTCTGAAAGACACGGTCAGGGTCCGCACACGGCGCACGCGAGATACGCGCCACACGAGACTTGCACAAGGCGCAGGTCTCACAGAAGCAAAGGCGGTCCGACTTACTGACCTGCACACCGGAGGTACCCAATTGCACAAGTCGATCCATACAGGACTCCCCCAAATGACCAAGACGCAGATGCCACAGAAATTTGGAGGGTCGCGCCATCGCCGGCGAGGCAGAGACAGACGGAACAACCGAAGTAGGGAGCCAAACAAGACCATGGGCACGGTGAAGGGGAATAGTGACACCACCACCATGCTGCGCATGGGCGCAAAGTACGTCGCACGGGTCCTCGAAGACAGTGCGATGCCCACGCTGCCGCGCCTGGGAGACACTAAACAGACGCTGATGGCTGGACGATGCTCGAGCCGCCAGATCCGGTACATAGAAGACATCGTGCAGCGTGATCGGGACAGCGTCGCTGTCCTTGGAGCGCAGCGTGACACGGACGCTCCCCACACCTTTGGCATAGGCACTGATACCTTTCACCCAAACCGGAGAAATCGGGCGATAGGCCTGGAAATCTCTCAAGACGCTGGTCATGTGATGGCTAGCGCCGCTGTCAACGAGCCACAGCCCAGGCTCCACATCGTGCAGGTACGGAGGCACCTTGACAGTGGCCGCCAGAAAGCCATCACTATCAGGAATCGAGGCTGACATGTTAGCGGGGAAAGCAACATACCCGCCGAACGGTGTTGCATCGGCAGTGTTCACCCGGGGTGGCCGTTTCACCCGACAGTCCTGACGCCGGTGGCCGCGTTGACCGCACGTAAAGCAAGTACCCTTGAAAGCTGGACGCCCTCCGTTGCCTCTGGTACTGCTCGCTCCGCTCTCTCCGTGGACACCCTTCAGGGACGCCACCTCTCGCTGCAAGTCTTGCAGCATGGTCCGCAGGTTGTCATCATCAGACACTGCAGGGAAAGCAGTCTTTCCGGGCTCCGACTCCTGCGCCTCTGCCAAGCGACGTTCGATGCGCACCCCAGTGGTAGCGAGAAGATTCTCAACGAAGTCCAGTGTCAAACTCGAGTCGCGCTCATTCAGAGCATCTGTCATGGTAGAATACTCAGGCCGCAGGCCCCTGACGACATTCATGACGATACGCCGATCCGGGACCACCTCGTCGACTCGAGCAAGCTGCGCCTGAACGTCGAGAAGACGAGTGAAGAAGTCCACACAAGTTTCCTCTTGACGTTGCTTCTCGTCCAGAGCATCCAGTAGATCCCCGCGCCGGTGAATGCCGTCGTGCTCGAATCGACGCAGCAAAGCTTGCCAAGCATGAAAGCCAGCTGCCTTGCTCTTCCGATCGACCTTCCGGATGATGTGCAACGTAGTCTCGGGTAAAGCTAACACCAACAAGCTGTAGAGCTTCTTCTGCTGAGCAGCATCGTCCTCGCCTTCGGAATCCAGAGCAGCGTCACAGCCCACCGCATCCACGAATGCTGTGAACCGGGTTCGGAACAAGGGAAAGTCCGCGGCTTTGCCGGAAAAAACAGGGACCTTCACACTCTCAGCCATGGAGCGAGACGCCAGCAGACAACGAACTGGGGGTCAAAAGATCAACAGAAATAATAAATTCTCGTCCCACCAACCTCACTGGGGTCAACCTCCCCAACACAAGGAAACAGACGGCACAGTAGAAGCCGGCTCGAGCTTGGCGCGTGCGTCGAAAGGAGATGAACAAGGTTCCGGTACAGCAAGATCAAGTGAAGACGACCCAATTACCCCCAAACAGGTATCAAGTAACAAGAAGAACAGTCTCCACGAGCTCGACAAGTCTCCGACAACAGACGAATAAGGTTCCGACACGTCCCGACCACACGCAGGTGTGCCAAGCACCACAACGCAGGTAACGGGTAACACGGCAACACTCGCCACGCGCTCAACAGGAACGTCGACAGCTGATACAGCACGTTCCGACACGTCTCGACGAAGCGTAAGTGGTCTAGGCAACCACCACGCAAGTAACAGGCGACGCGGTAACAGTCGCCAAGAGCTCGACAGGTCGGTTGACAACGGATAATCAGGTCCCGATACGTCGCAAACAAGCTCACGCAGTCCAACGACGACCACGAAAATAACAGGGGATATGGAACAGTCCCCACAACTCGATAGATTCGCCGACAGCGGGAAAAATCAGGTTCCGACACGCCGCGAACGAGGTCAGGCGATCCAAAACACCACCACGAAGCACAACAGGCGACACGGAAAAATCCCAGCAATCTTGTCAAGTACGTCGACAGCAAGTCGACCCAGTGGTAACGCTAGCGACAGGATAGACGAAATTATACAGTCCACACGCTCGTTCACACTTCCGCAGACCAACGGTATCACCAACGATATCAGGCAACACACGTCGCAGCAACCCAAGCTGTACTCACCACCAGAATATGGAGGCCACAGCTTCCGTATAACAGTACGGAATCGATCCTTCAGCCCAGCTCCAACACACAAATTGAAGTCGAAGCGCCGACAAACTTGTAATCCAGTAGCTCCTCGTTGACAAACTTCCCGACTTGGTAGTAGTAGAAGAAGCACTGCTGACGTAGCAGAAGTACTACTGTAGAAATGTAGTACAAGTACTGTTGTAGTGCTGCTGTAGTAGTAGAAGTGGAAGTAGAAGTACTGCTGACTCAGCAGGGGTTACGAGGTGCGTGGGAGTACTGGGGAGGGCCCATAACCTATTGAAGGTTGGAGCGTAGAAAGGATGGTTACAGTGCTTTGAGCTCCATTCTTATATCCGCTAGAACCACACATACTAAAATAAATAATATTGCGGTTATCTCCAAAAACGCTTCTTGGACCGTTAGATATATTATCCAACGGTCACAATTCAATCTAGCGTCAAATAGCTACTATATCGCTTTTAATACCGATTTCTTCAGTACAGTGATGTAGCGACATACAACTGCTCTCGACACTAACCCCACCCCCCCCCTATCCCCCACATCGCCGGCCTAACCCTCGTCCCACACTCAGGCACCCCCTACCTCCTCCTAGGAGCATACATGCCCTAGCTCCACACCCCCCAGCTGAATCGCTTATACGATGAAGTTGCAGTGTGGGGCCTCCGCCTGGCTGACGACCACCCGAACCACCGCATCCTTTGGGGAGGGGACTTCCAGTCGACCACCACAAAAGGTACCGGTAACCCCGCCTTCACCTCGCTACTCGAATCCCACCTCCATCCCCTCCACCTCCCATCCCTGCCTCCCCCCGCAGCGAAGGTTATCTCGACCACTTGCTCACCACGCCCGCATCTCCTCTCGTCCTTCCACCATCCTCTTGCTCGGTCTTCCCCTCCCCCTCACACTCCAATGACCACTTTGCAATCCACCTCGTAATTCCTGCCCCCTTCTCCCTCATAGCCCATCCCCCCCCACCCCATACCCACCCCCACACACACCAAGCTCAACATAAAACTTCCCCTCACATCCGACCACATACGAACATATCAAACCATCACACCCGACCTAATCAACCAAACGGCCACCCTCCACGCAGCAATACTTAACACCCAACATACCTCGGCCTCCCCCGGACACCCTTGACACTCTCGCCTCGCAATTCACTACACTCCTCTCTCACCACATGGATCACGCTGCCACAGGACACTTGCCCAAAATCCTCCCACCTCCTATTGGAAATTAAAAGCGGCCTCCTCCCCCCCAACAGCGCCACCTCGACCCTCCACCGCATTACCAAACCCGATAAAACTACCGCAACGTCTCCCTCCGCCGTCCTAGAAGCGGTACACTCTAACTTCGCCGCCGAACTCAGCCGCGCCTCCCCACACGAACTCCCCATCCCCCCGTGGGAACTCCCCGACAACCCCGACAACTTCACCATCGAACCCCGCGGGGACCCCTTACTCACCCTCGCCGACATGATAGCCCGCGACACGTTCGATAAAACCCTTAACTCACTAGGCACAGGCAAAGCCCCATGCCCCGACGGTATCCCTAACGAAATCATTAAATTCCTACCCCCGGCGACCCGCTCAGCCCTCTTCTCTCTCCTCTCCCTCCTCGCTCACAAGTCCTACATTCCTCTTGAATGGTTCCACAACACAACATTCTTGCCACATTGCCCCTTCGCACGCCCCTAAATGCACGCCGCCCTCGCCTCGTCTTGCACACCACCCCGGGGGGGGGTAAAACCTCCGAACATCCATGGAGAGGTTGGATTTAGGTGGCTAACGGTCTAGCCCTGACTTGTAAGTTCCCTGTATGGCATAGTTGGGAGGGCCCAGAGACAGCGGCCGGCGCATACGGCTTTTAGTGTAAAACCGGCGCATACGGTACATGTTGTAAACAATTTCAATTTCAATTTCAATTTCAAATACCTCTTCGACCTCTCGAACATGGCCTACCTACCCCCATAGCCTACCTCGAGTCCTCTGAGGTGCTCTCCTTCCAATGGGGGCACTACCAAGACCTCTCAAACCTATACTGCATTGCTAACTCATTTGCGAAACTCCACTCCACCGCCTTTGCCTCTTACACCGTCATCACCAATAACGAAATTGATAACTACCACCACCATTCGCAATATCCTAGCCAATTGACTAACTTCTCTAATAGAGGCTCACCCCCCCACCCGGGCATGCCCAACTACCCCCTACTCATCCTCACATGGCAACACTCTCACTTCGGACTACTCCACCTAACCCACTCCTCGGCTACCTGGGTTGACTCCCTCCACCACCCCCCCTCCCGACCTCCTCACTCGCTCTCTCGCTCTCTTAGCCTCCAGGAATTCCTCCCCCCCCCCCCCCCGCCCGTCGGCGAACTACGCTTACTTGACCCCCCTCGCCAGAATATCACAGCCAACGCATGGTTGTGCGGAACCCACGCCCTGCTGCACACCTACTTTATCACCACATCACCCCCCGACCAAGCGTACAACCCCCTTACTTCGACCCCCGTACCACCGTCTACTCCCTACACACACTCATGTGGAACCACACCTTCCGCTCCACGTCATTACCCTCAACAACCGCGGCCTCCACACATCCATTATGGACGTCGAACACCTCACTACCTCGCACCACCCCGACGTCCTCATCCTCACCGAAACCAACCACGCCACCCACAAATCCCGTTGGCGTACCCCTACCTCCTCCTAGGAGCATGCATGCCCTAGCTCCACACCCCCCAGCTGAATCGCTTATACGATGAAGTTGCAGTGTGGGGCCTCCGCCTGGCCGACGACCACCCGAACCACCGCATCCTTTGGGGAGGGGACTTCCAGTCGACCACCACAAAAGGTACCGGTAATCCCGCCTTCACCTCGCTACTCGAATCCCACCTCCATCCCCTCCACCTCCCATCCCTGCCTCCCCCCGCAGCGAAGGTTATCTCGACCACTGGCTCACCACGCCCGCATCTCCTCTCGTCCTTTCACCATCCTCTTGCTCGGTCTTCCCCTCCCCCTCACACTCCAATGACCACTTTGCAATCCACCTCGTAATTCCTGCCCCCTTCTCCCTCATAGCCCATCCCCCCCCACCCCATACCCACCCCCACACACACCAAGCTCAACATAAAACTTCCCCTCACATCCGACCACATACGAACATATCAAACCATCACACCCGACCTAATCAACCAAACGGCCACCCTCCACGCAGCAATACTTAACACCCAACATACCTCGGCCTCCCCCGACACCCTTGACACTCTCGCCTCGCAATTCACTACACTCCTCTCTCACCACATGGATCACGCTGCCACAGTATGGCCTCTCTTCCCCGCCAAATAACCATGTCCACCCAGACGTCCCTCGACCCTACTTAGCTTACTAAAAAATCACGCAAACACATTCTAAAACTCCGCAGATGTAGTAAAAACAACGGCCCCCTCCCCCTCGCCCAAGCCCTCTTAAATACGACCGACTACCTCACCCTTGATGCCATCAAACGACAGTTCCAAGCACGCATACGCCACCTACTACGCGCCACCACCACAGATAAACCGAGGACAATACAAACTCGCGCCAATGCGGCCTACGACACTTGCCCAAAATCCTCCCACCGCCTATTGGAAGTTAAAAGCGGCCTCCTCCCGCCCAACAGCGCCACCTCGACCCTCCACCGCATTACCAAACCCGATAAAACTACCGCAACGTCTCCCTCCGCCGTCCTAGAAGCGGTACACTCTAACTTCGCCGCCGAACTCAGCCGCGCCTCCCCACACGAACTCCCCACCCCCCCGTGGGAACTCCCCGACAACCCCGACAACTTCACCATCGAACCCCGCGGGGACCCCTTACTCACCCTCGCCGACATGATAGCCCGCGACACGTTCGATAAAACCCTGAACTCACTAGGCACAGGCAAAGCCCCATGCCCCGACGGTATCCCTAACGAAATCATTAAATTCCTACCCCCGGCGACCCGCTCAGCCCTCTTCTCTCTCCTCTCCCTCCTCCCTCACAAGTCCTACACCCCTCTTGAATGGTTCCACAACACAACATTCTTGCCACATTGCCCCTTCGCACGCCCCTAAATGCACGCCGCCCTCGCCTCGTCTTGCACACCACCCCGGGGGGGAGTAAAACCTCCGAACATCCATGGAGAGGTTGGATTTAGGTGGCTAACGGTCTAGCCCTGACTTGTAAGTTCCCTGTATGGCATAGTTGGGAGGGCCCAGAGACAGCGGCCGGCGCATACGGCTTTTGGTGTAAAACCGGCGCATACGGTACATGTTGTAAACAATTTCAATTTCAATTTCAATTTCAAATACCTCTTCGACCTCTCGAACATTGCCTACCTACCCCCATAGGCTACCTCGAGTCCTCTGCGGTGCTCTCCTTCCAATGGGGGCACTACCAAGACCTCTCAAACCTATACTGCATTGCTAACTCATTTGCGAAACTCCACTCCACCGCCTTTGCCTCTTACACCGTCATCACCAATAACGAAATTGATAACTACCACCACCATTCGCAATATCCTAGCCAATTGACTAACTTCTCTAATAGAGGCTCACCCCCCCACCCGGGCATGCCCAACTACCCCCTACTCATCCTCACATGGCAACACTCTCACTTCGGACTACTCCACCTAACCCACTCCTCGGCTACCTGGGTTGACTCCCTCCACCACCCCCCCTCCCGACCTCCTCACTCGCTCTCTCGCTCTCTTAGCCTCCAGGAATTCCCCCCCCCCCCCCCCGCCCGTCGGCGAACTACGCTTACTTAACCCCCCTCGCCAGAATATCACAGCCAACGCATGGTTGTGCGGAACCCACGCCCTGTTGCACACCTACTTTATCACCACATCACTCCCCGACCAAGCGTACAACCCCCTTACTTCGACCCCCGTACCACCGTCTACTCCCTACACACACTCATGTGGAACCACACCTTCCGCTCCACTCCCCTCCTAGCTAGAAGACCCCAATTTCTCACCGCCCTCCACCCCCCCCAACCTCTCTCCCCCCCTCAGCTCCAACTCCCCACCCTTCCCCCACCAGCTACCCCTCCCCTCCCCCTCCCCCATTCCTCTCCTTCCCTCCCCCCTCCCTTCCACCCTCCTCCCGTCGACCGCCCCCCCGACGACCCTCCCAACCCCTCCGCCTCCCTCCTCTCCCCCATCCTCCCACACAACACATCCCAACCACTCCACGTCATTACCCTCAACAACCGCGGCCTCCACACATCCATTATGGACGTCGAACACCTCACTACCTCGCACCACCCCGACGTCCTCATCCTCACCGAAACCAACCACGCCACCCACAAATCCCGTTGGCGTATCGCCCTCCCCCACTACCTCCTCAAAAGCTCTCGACCATACTACTCACATGTGCCCCTACCCAACGCATGCGTTCTCTTCGCGGTCCGCAGACCCTCGTTCCATACTACCATTGTCCTAACCCCACCCCCCCCCTCATCCCCCACATCGCCGGCCTAACCCTCGTCCCACACTCAGGCACCCCCTACCTCCTCCTAGGAGCATACATGCCCTAGCTCCACACCCCCCAGCTGAATCGCTTATACGATGAAGTTGCAGTGTGGGGCCTCCGCCTGGCTGACGACCACCCGAACCACCGCATCCTTTGGGGAGGGGACTTCCAGTCGACCACCACAAAAGGTACCGGTAACCCCGCCTTCACCTCGCTACTCGAATCCCACCTCCATCCCCTCCATCCCCCATCCCTGCCTCCCCCCGCAGCGAAGGTTATCTCGACCACTGGCTCACCACGCCCCCATCTCATCTCGTCCTTCCACCATCCTCTTGCTCGGTCTTCCCCTCCCCCTCACACTCGAATGACCACTTTGCAATCCACCTCGTAATTCCTGCCCCCTTCTCCCTCATAGCCCATCCCCCCCCACCCCATACCCACCCCCACACACACCAAGCTCAACATAAAACTTCCCCTCACATCCGACCACATACGAACATATCAAACCATCACACCCGACCTAATCAACCAAACGGCCACCCTCCACGCAGCAATACTTAACACCCAACATACCTCGGCCTCCCCCGACACCCTTGACACTCTCGCCTCGCAATTCACTACACTCCTCTCTCACCACATGGATCACGCTGCCACAGTATGGCCTCTCTTCCCCGCCAAATAACCATGTCCACCCAGACGTCCCTCGACCCTACTTAGCTTACTAAAAAAACACGCAAACACATTCTAAAACTCCGCAGATGTAGTAAAAACAACGGCCCCCTCCCCCTCGCCCAAGCCCTCTTAAATACGACCGACTACCTCACCCTTGATGCCATCAAACGACAGTTCCAAGCACGCATACGCCACCTACTACGCGCCACCACCACAGATAAACCGAGGACAATACAAACTCGCGCCAATGCGGCCTACGACACTTGCCCAAAATCCTCCCACCGCCTATTGGAAGTTAAAAGCGGCCTCCTCCCCCCCAACAGCGCCACCTCGACCCTCCACCGCATTACCAAACCCGATAAAACTACCGCAACGTCTCCCTCCGCCGTTCTAGAGGCGGTACACTCTAACTTCGCCGCCGAACTCAGCCGCGCCTCCCCACACGAACTCCCCACCCCCCCGTGGGAACTCCCCGACAACCCCGACAACTTCACCATCGAACCCCGCGGGGACCCCTCACTCACCCTCGCCGACATGATAGCCCGCGACACGTTCGATAAAACCCTGAACTCACTAGGCACAGGCAAAGCCCCATGCCCCGACGGTATCCCTAACGAAATCATTAAATTCCTACCCCCGGCGACCCGCTCAGCCCTCTTCTCTATCCTCTCCCTCCTCGCTCAAAAGTCCTACACCCCTCTTGAATGGTTCCACAACACAACATGCATGCAAGATAAGAAAGGTGACCCTCCTCTCCCTCCTCGACACCCCTCCTCTCCCTCCTCGACAACTACCGCCCTATCGCCCTCATGAATAACCTCCTTAAACTATGGACCGCACTTATTAAAGATGCAGGCTCGAAATACGCCGAAACCCACGGCATTATCAGCAACCTACAATACGGATTCCGGCAACACCGCAGCATCCATGACGCACTCTCATCCATCATCATGACGATGGAGGACGCAAAACTCCACAACAAAAACATCTACGTCATGTACGCGGACTTTAAAGGCATGTTCAATGCTGCGGACCACCGCATCATGTTCAAACACCTGCGTCAACTCGGTATGCCCTCCACCTTTGTCGTCACATGCGAACACCTCTACGGGGTCTCATCTACCGACTGCATTACCCCATACGGCCCCACCCCCTCCATCGACATGAATCGAGGAACATTACAGGGAGACACCCTCTCCCCATTTCTATTCACCCTCTTCCTTGAATCCTTCCTCGGCTGGCTCAAGGTGGGCAGCCGGGGCTACCGCCCAGGCTCCCCTGCCACTAACGTCGACCCCAAAGAACCCACGGCCACATACGGCTTCGCCGACGACCTCAGCCTCGCCACGGGCTCGACCCCCAACAAGGCCATCCCGCTCCGGAAACTCTCCCTCTTCAGCGCCAACAAAGGTATGACCGTCAACATCCGAAAATGCTGCATCACCGGCGCCCTTTGGTGCTCAGGCAACGCCCTCTCCCTTGCCAACATTGCCCTCCTCGCATCCCGCCTCCGAACTCAGTTCATCACCACCAACTCCGTCCCGGCCCCCATCCCCTCCATAGGCCCCTCGGACACATACCGCGTCCTTGGGGTCGAACTTAACACCTCCCTCACCCTCACCAAACACTGGCACGAACTAAGACGTACTACCACTTCCCTCATTACCGCCTTCTCCGCATCCCCACTTACTCAATCCCGCAGAATCAGGGTCATCCGTGGGCTCCTTATAGGCAAACACTTCACCCTCCAGCTCGGCCTCTTTACCGACTCCCAACTCGACACCCTCGAAGGCCAAATATGCCGCGCACTCCGCTCCGCCGTCTCCTCGGTACTTAACCTCCCCCGCACCGCCCTCCACCGCCCTACCACATACCTAGGATACGGCCTCCCCTCCCTCAAAGCCCACGCCGCACAACTCACTGTTTGCCACCTACATAAAATCATGAAAACCCAGTATATCGAGGCCACATGGCCCGAGCACACATCCGCACCATCTCTACCACAATATCCCAGTGGCCCACAGAATCCATCATGTCATGCCGCTACACCCCACCCACACTCAAATGCCTAGTGAGAGCTCAACGCGATGCGGGCAACTTGTTCCACAACATCCCTCCCCTCTCCCTCACCAACCCCATTGCCTCCACTCTCCGCGCCCACTTCACCACCCAAGACAAAACCCTCCTCGCCTCACTCCGAGACAAAGCCACACACATCACAGACCCTCACACCTACAAACACGCGTACTGTGATTTCTCTCCCCGTAAAACACACGCCTCCCTCCCCCCGCTTCACCCCCCTCTGGAAAAATAACATAACCACATGGCCACAAGTCCTCCTCCGCGCCACCCCCTCCTCCTTCATACTCAAAACCTGCAAATATCCATCTCCAAACTCACGGGGTCCACCACCCCACTCTCAGTCCCCATTCGCCTTCTCGCCGCAATCCTTACCGAACCCTCCGATACTATCCACAACCGCCTGCCCATCACACGCCTCACCCCCAAACAAGCATCCCCCCCACCACTGTCCACCCCTCCCGGATTCCCCTCCTTTCCCCACACCTTCCTGGCTCACCCACCACCCTCTCATCCGCCATCCACACCTTCCGCACCAGAACCTCCCCCCCCACTGCTCCCACCACACACAGAGACACAGAATACCTCACCCCCTCAGACCACCACTTCCCCCCCTCAGACGTTACGCGCATCATTTCCAAACACAAGGACACATAATGCAGTACATGGTCGAATGGGCCCCGGAACACCTCACATAATGAGACATACAACTCCAACTCGACGATGGCTTCCGCCTCATCTCCACCACCCCCACATCGGTATTCCTCCCCGCCCCCTCCCCCGCCGACTGCTCCATATGTCACGACCGACTACACACCGAACCCATCGCCACCTGCTGCACATGCCCGCACTTTGCCGTCCATTCCCAATGCCGCCCCGCTCAGGGACCCGCCACATGGCAGTGCGAATGGTGCGCTCGCGGCCAACAACACGACCTCATCCGCCTCCACGAGGTCCAGTGGGCACCATGCATACAACTACACGACACAATCAGTGAGACCCCCTCCGGCCCTACCGCCCTCACCGCATTTATCTCTGGCTTTGTCCCCGCCACGACACCCATCTTGCCAGAACCCGGACCCCCTCAATGGACGCACCCCCTAATCACATTCAAACACGACCCCATCCACCCCGACCTCGACATCCTCCCCACCGGTAAATTTGCCATCCACACACCCAGCACTACACGACACCACCATACTATGCACTCCCGACGGCCGCGCGGTCACCACCCTTAACGGCCCCCGCGTCCGCCACCTATTTCAACTCTTCCGCCCCAACCTCTCGCAGCACACGTTCGAAGAGGAGGTCTACCACCTCCTCACTCGCCTAGGCTCCCGCTCAGAAATCCACTCACCCTTACCCGCCACCACCACCCGTAATAGATGGGCCACTATAGAGGACCTTCTCGCAGCTCTCCGCCACACATTCCACATCCAGACAGAACTCTACTCCGACCCCCTCAATAAATCCCTTCACTCTCACACCAACCACTCCCTATACCCCGAAGACGCAGTCGTCTCATCTAGCGGCAGCAATGCCCCACACACATGGCACGGCACCAACATCGCCAACCCCGAATACGACCACGAATGCATGCGCAGCGCCATGGAACACGCAATCACCAACGCACACCTCACAGCCTCTCACACACACAGCGCAACCATCCTCATACTCCACCGATGGGAACACACACCATACCGCCAATCCAAATACATCAACTCCCCATACACACACCACCTCTACACCCTTCCCAACGACGCAAACACCTTCCTACCCCCCGATCAACACACTGGCCAACCCACCCCTACCCCATTCGGAACACGCTGGATGGTCGACATCTACCTCGTCGCTAACCCCCTAGCCCTCTCCACCCTACCCTCACACACATCCATGACCGCACTCCACAACACTCTCGAGTCTATCTACGACACACACCTTCCCAACCCCACCATCACCACTCCACCTCCACACCTCACCGACTCCTACTCACCACACTCAGCAAGCATCTACCACCTTCCCCCAACCCCACTCACCCCCTTACCTACCCCCTCCATGAACGCATGCAACTAACATACCCCCCACTAGAGGAATTCTTGCTTGGAACTGGCAGGACTTCGTTTACACAGACGGTTCCAAGAAGGAGGCACCCCCCCCTTGGAGCAGCCGCCACCCACCCCGCCTTGGACACCCGCAACAAAAATCTGGTGACCTCTACCCCTCCCTCCCACACTATCAATCGCGCTGAATTAGTAGGCATTGACATAAGCCTCCAACTTGGCCATATCCATCTCCTTACTGACACTGCGTGCTCCCTCCGCCTCATACAAGGCTTTTTAAACTGCCCATCAGCTTACACATACAACATCCACCGCGACACACTCCTCTCCATCACACACACCCTCAAAACCCGCTGCGACGCAGGCCTCCGCACACACCTCGGCAAAATTAAAGCACACAGCCACTCCATAGGAAACGACCTCGCAGACACTAGCTAACCAAGTCGCGGATGGTCACCCACCCGACACTACTTACACCACAGGTTCAGACGTGTCGATAGGCCATACACCCTCATCCCACAAACCCTAGGGGAACCCATACCCTACAAATACACCAACCTCAAAGCTGACGCTCACACCTACAACACCAAACACACACACACACACACACACACACACACACACACAAACACACACACACACACACACACACACACACACACACAAACACACACACACACACACACACAAACGCACACACACACACACACACACACACACACACACACACACACACACACACACACACACACACACACACACACACACACACACACACACACACACACACCCCTCTCGCAATTATTCAAACACGGTGCCCTCCTCGCCCGCGCCGCGGAGGACGGCGCCGACTTCTCTTTCCACAAAAAACACACAACACTCACCAACATTCAATTCACCCACAAGCAAGAATTCATGTGGGGAGTCAACAACACCCGCCTTCTCACACAAAACCCCACCCTGCGCTGCCCCATGTGTGGCCAATTCACTAGCAATGGCCACATGGCCGGTTACTGCCCCACCATGTCTGGCCTAAGACAGGACCGACACATCAGCGCGTTGCAACTCCTACTCTCCCTCTTGGAGCGCCACAACGGAGGTCGATGGGAGACCATCACTGCGGACTTCGGTAACAAACCCATCAAATCATTTACATCCCCTACACACACCCACACCCCTCTTGACTGTCACCCCCCCCTACCCCACTCACATGCCCACCCGCCTTGTTGATGCTGACGAAGGTCTCTCACCCGACTCCCTTACCTCGTGCCCCGCCATCCCCCCCCCCGAGATTCTCTCCCCCGCGCAGCGACCCCCCGCACACAAACCCGACTTTATCCGCCTCCTCGAACCTCGATTCGTGGGTCACACAGCAAACAGTCGCCGCCGTTACGCATCCATAAAAAAAAATTAGACATGAGAATGGAAAAACTGCACAGACCACAACCTCTCCCAAACAGCCCACAAGATTCGTGCCAAATACACACCCCTCGCAAATGCCATCCGCGTCCACTGGCCTGGTACCGAGGTCGACATCCTCCCCATCGTCATGAGCCGCACGGGCACGCCGCACTCATCCACCATTGCAAGTCTCACCTCTCTCCTCACCCTCCGCACAGACCCTCCAAACAAACTCATCTCCAAAGCGCGACTCGACACGTCTCGCATACTCGCACAACTCCACTCGCACACTATCCAATGGCTACACCATCTCCTACTTGTCTACCGCATCAAGTCCCGCACGACCTCTCGCCGCGCCCCCGCACACTGCACCTACGCACGCCCCTGATTGCACTCCATCCTCACCCTGCAACTCGCCCTCCCCCCGGGGGGGGGGGGGGGGGGGGGGGGGGGGGGGGGTAAAACCCATGAACACCCTTGGAGAGGTTATTGGATTTAGGTGGTTAAGGGTTCTGTCGTGACTAGTAAGTTCCTTGTATGGCATAGTTGGGAGGGCCCATAGACAGCAACCGGCGCATACGGTATTTGATGTTAGCTAGCGCATACGGTACATGTTGTTGACAATTTCAAGTTCAATATTTCAATTTCCAAAGGTGAGAGACTCCAAAAGGCGGCAGGGGGAGGGCGCTTGTAATGAAATGAAATGAAATGAAATTATTTACAACATTACCAGTAAAAACCGGTTGTTGTCTCTGGGCCCCTCCTTGTGCTACGCCTAACTGGACTTAGAAGCGTGAGGTAGACCGTGAACCACTAATCCCAACCTCTCCAATGGCAGTGACGATACCGTTTAAAACATACCCATATCTAGGTATTTATTATTTTCTAATCTATACGTGTTTTTTTGGATACAGTATGGAAAAAAAAATGTCGCTAGTCTCCACGATACGCGGCCTGCTCCAGCCGCTGCGGGGTCGCTGATCAGCAAGGTTGTTGAGCATGAGCTGGTCCATGCGAACTTGCCTGACCTCGGCTCCTGTGCGACTCCGGTCGTGCCGGAGCTAGGGGGGGAAGGCAGATGAAAAACCCCCCTCGCATAGGTCGTCGTCGGTCCCGCCTCGATCCATATCGATTCCCGAGGGTACTGGTGCGTGTACCAATCGGTACTTCGGGGTCCCGAGAAAACCCCGAATGCGGACATCGGAATGCTTCATAAATTGCAGGCCTCTGTTGGAACTGTGCAAAGCTGTGCGTAGACCTGTGCTAATGCGCTACAGGTATGCAGCTAATGGCCTTCCATCTGCTGACGGATGGCCTTCCGCGGCGCACGTTCGACCACAAATTTCGGCGCCCATCAAACATTGAATGCAGTAGTGCGTGCTTATTTGCTGTTCGCGGACGCCGGAGGCAGCTCGCTACGCATTGCTGGAACCCCCCCCCCCCCGGCGCTCACGCGGCCCGGCTACCCACCGCAAGCCCTCCATCAATAGCGTATTCGTCCCGTTGAGGTCGGAATGTAACCAACTAATTTTACCGCTGCTAGTGTGACTCCACTGATTATAATGCATGGGTGGGGGCGGGGGGGAGACATATTGAGTCGGCGGGAAGAAGGGAGGAGTCGAAAGTGGCATCACGGATGCGGCGGAGCATCCTCCTCCGCCACCGACCGGGGCTAGAACTCGGAACCAATCGACTAGGCGGGGTCCTCAGCTATGGAAGGGTATTCTAAAGTGCGGCCTTATGGACATAAGTGTTCAGCAAGGTGACGAGCAAAGAACACTCCTTGGCGCATCGAGCAATAAACACTCGGAGCGCGTTCCGGGAACCGGGCGCTTCAAAAAGGCCAAATGTCCTCGAAACAGCACCATCACCGATAACGACATCTCACCAGAAACAGCAAGCGACTTGCGCATCCGGTTCCTCGAGCGAAAAATGTAGGAGTGGCAGGCCAATACACAGCGGGAACGATCGGCACGGCAAGTTCTCAAGGAGGAGTGGAGGACATCTTATCAAAAGTTGCTGAGATAACATTGCTAGCGGAAGCGTTAGCGAACGCACAAGATGAGGAAAGGGTGCAGCGCAAGCGCGACGTAGAATTCTCAGCGGTGAAGGGAAAATTGAGTGAGGCGATAACTGATAATAATAAGCTTAAGGCTACAGTGGCTAGCTTAAAGAGGAAGGTGCACGAAGTCCAAGCTGCTGCTCATGTCGCCGGATTACAGCAGAGGCAAGCTGCGGTCGAGCTTCACGAAGAACTCGACGTTGCTATGGGTCAAAAGGGTTCGGCGAAAAAAGAACGCCGCTTCGCCATGCCAAAAGCGTTCACCAACTCGACAGCATTAAGGGTAGCGCGTGACATTTCGGGCTTGTTAAATGACTGTAAGCGATCGCAACAAGGAAGCGATCGCACATGATAGTAGTGATGATAGTGATAGCATTCCGTGACGATACTGATATGCGCATGCCAAGGAGAAATGATTAGCACAAAAACCCATAATATGGTTGTGCATTGCCCCCCTCCCCCCCCCCCCCCCCCCCCCCATATGATGTGAGCATGAAGAACAAGTGCGAGTCAATTTGGATTGCCTTGTGGTTGTTAAATGAACTAGCAGATTCACATATCTTCGCGCTACATGCGCGGGTTTATTTCACAGCACCAGTCACCCACTACGCCCCCTTCCGGTTGACGCGCATGATTTGCTTCTCACGCGACCTATTATGCTCTTTGATTGCTTGGTTGTATCTCAACACAATAGGTTCCACCCTATTGATCAGCCCCGCCCACTTGCCACGGCCACAGTAACCACGTCTAACTTTCCGGCCGCGGCGCGCCACACCCATAGGCTCCGCCCTTTCCGCCCATTCCTCCAGCATCGCACCCCCATCCGAATCGTCACGGTCACTGAAAGAGTCCTCGAAAGAATCCTCCTCCTGCGACTCGAATGCATCAACCGCAATCTTTAATTCGGGCTTAACAAGCCGAATAGTGGTAGATTTCTTACGCTCGGCGGCGGACAAAGCTTTCAACTTCTCTCCAACCCACTCATGTATGGCGGTATTGGGCATGTAGTACGATGAGCTTGGCCGGAAGGGCCACATTCTAATGTCCGCCTCGTAGTCCACAGGCCAATCTATTTGTGCGTCATTTTGCACGGGAATGGTGACAACATTGTATTCTACCCTCACGGAAGTAGTATACGCTTGAAACCCAACTTTAGTACGGCAATATATCATGGTCACCGGTACCACACATACCGAAACCGACCCGTTCCCCAAAAAAGCGAATAAACCATGACCTTTGCCGAAGTCTTGAAGCCGCAAGAAAGCCGCGAGAGTATCCATATCGACAAAACAAGAGCCAAGACTGACGCGCTTCGAGTTCGTATCGGGCTCGAACTCTTGCGCGCCGGCCTTAAGGGCGATGGCTTGCATTGCGTCTTCGGGAACATGGCCGTTCACCTCGAACCACTTGCCGGCGATGCATGCCTTCGTGCCAACGACACCTTTCCACATCTTCCAGCGGATGGTATCACTAAGTCCACTCACGTCATAAACGACGTGAGTCGTGACAGAAGTATTACATACGACGCACGCGGTCTCTTGGCACCTAAAGAGAGTGAAATAAAAACACACGCATATGCTGCGTAAGCGAGAGGTAAATAACCTTAACATTGGAATGAAGCCCAGCGTAACCACCAAGCATACCTATAAAGCCGAGCGTAACCATCTCACAACCCCATTTTCAGCTCCTATGGTGATAGCTTCCGTCTCGGCTAAGCAGCGCAAGCAGTGCGGCTGCTCGGGCGGCGGGACGCGTAAGTTATGCCGTTGGGCGATGACGTCATCGTCACTCACCAACGGCTCCGAGCTACCACTATCCCCAAAACTTTGGTTCCCACATGAACCACTTGACTCGGGAGAAGGAGCAAAATACTTGCCTTTGAGCGTGGCTTCGCGAGTGGGACGGCTTTGCTTCGGCGGCTGCGGATGAGGTGCGCCAAAGTGATACCGTTCTGGGAGCTTACTCGCGATTATCCGGCGGTATTTGTCGCGAGCGCTCGACTCTACGGTTAAAACAAAATGCCCGTTTGGAAAACGCTCAGCAAACCAACTACGCTAAGAGAAATACAATAATGCTTGGGCAAAACCATAGAAGACATATTAGGGAAGCAAGAATGGCCAGGCATGGCTTGTCTCTTGGGAAAATAAGGCTGAGAACGCGAGATTGTGAGTGAGAATCAGAGTCACTGACATGGCTTCCTTACCGGTTTCAGCTTCAGGCGACCGCGAATGAAGGATAACACCGACTCCAGTTGGGGGCAGGATGTCGCCGGTATTCTCTGCGACGTCATCCTCATCTCCCATTAAAAATGACATGGAAGTTTCGATAAAAGAGGAGCTACTCGGGTGAACCGCTGAGGTATTTTAGAAAGGGTACGGTGCGCTCGAGACACTTGCGAATGGTGCGCAGAGCGACAGCACATAAGCACAATATATCTGCGCGCATGCCGAAAGCGGTTAGTACAGAAAATGACTTCGGGTAGTTTTCGGAATCGACATACCGGTACCAGTACCAGTACCGGTGGGAATCGATGTGTCCGTGCTCAACCTCGCCTAAGGTATTAGCCGCTCCTCCCGACGCAGCTCGCCAACTAGCCGAGTCTTCTCTCCTCTTTCGGGGGCTGAGAACAAAAACTAACTAGGTTGCAAACGGTGTCCGGCTGGCTCTCCTGCCCCTGAGCCAGATTTTTGCATGTCCCCTATCCTTTTCCGTCTGTTTCCAACACCTATCTGATCGCGTTGTGGCCGTCCGTACCCTCCCCCGGTGGTTTACGTTGTTAGGGGGCCGCCTTTACGAGCACTGTGCCGTTACGATAACCCTAGGCACACTGCCTGAGGCAGCCTTTCGATAACCGGGTACCGACTAAGGAAGGGGTTGGAAAAACACATGGATCGAGTCGCCGGTCCTCAAAAGATGGTGGGTACGGGAATTTTTTCAAAAAACCCCCCGTACCGGGCTTTTCTGGCGGCGGGCGATCCGAAGGACCGCCGCCGCCCGACCGTGCCGCTCCTCCGGCTGCGACCCACCTCCGTCTTGCGTAGCATCAGGCCCCGCCCCTAGGGGAGACCTAAGGCTCTCGCATGGCAGGTGACTAGTAGCGAGCGCCGTGTCCTGGCGTTGCTACCCAGCTGTCCGCCGCCAGCTCCAACACCCTCGCCCCTCCGCTGATCCGTCCGTACCCTTCTTCGCCAAAAAATATTTCGCAAACGCCGCTCCCGCTCCCGCGCTGCGAGTATTTAGTCGCGGAAAAGACATATCGGACAGGCCGAGCGGAAGATCCATGTGCCGGTGTACGGATATTATGTTTTTCCAAAACCCTCCGTACATGGCTTCCCGACAGTTGATGATCCCGCGGATCGCAGCTGTCGGTACCTCGTTCAGCCTCCTACCGTGCCATGCATGGCACGGCTATGGGGTTACCAGCGCCCACCGCGTGAAGGTAGAGGTAGGTGCCGGCGGGCCTGCGAGCGCATCCCTCTCCGGGGCCACCGCCGCTGCGCCGCCGGCGGGCGCCCGGCGCTTGTAGTAGGGATTGCAAAAAGCCGCGCGTTGCTTGGAATAGCAGTCTAGTAGGTCCACCAAAACGGGGTTCGCGGGAATTGGAACGGCCATGACGACTTTGACTTGCGCAAGAACATGCAAATTTGTGGCGCCCGCCGGCGGCGCAGCGGCGGCGGCCCCGGAGAGGGGTGCGATCGCAGGCCCGTCGACATCCCCTCACTTCCCCGTGGTGGGCGCTAGAAACCCCGTAGCCGTGCCAGGCCTGGCACGGTAGGGAGCTAAGAGGGCCGACAGCTCGATCCGCGGGATCAATTACTGTCGGTAAAGCCATGTTCAGAGGGCTTTTGAAAAAATAATTTCTGTGCAATACCGGCGCCAAGATCTCCCGCTCGGGCCGTCCGATATGTTTTTTCGCATACAAATTCTACTGAAAATATTCCTACCTCGAGGGGGTGTGCTTGTAGTTCAGGAGCGTTTGATTGCGAGGAGGGTGGTAGGAGAGTTGGTAGGCGGGTGTTGGAGCAGGTGGTGGCCAGCCGGGAAGCAACGCCAAGAAAGGGCGTTCGCTAGCCGCCGACCACCCATGTGCCATTCGACACTTCCCAGGGGGCGAGGCAAGACATGGCTCAGGCCGGTGGCCGGTCGCAGGCGGAGGAGCGGCTATGTGAGGCGGCGGCGATCCTTAGGATCAGCCGCCGCCGGAAAGCTATGTATGGAGGGCCTTTGGAAATTAAACTAATGTCCGTACCCGGCGTCGAGCTAGTTGGGGAGCAGCACCAGGGTAGGGCGCTCACTAGCGAGCCGCCACGCCGACAACATACATCTCCCGGGGGGGAGGAGTAGGCTTGGGCGGTAAGGAGGCCAGTCGCGACGGAAGGAGCGACAAGATCTGGCGACGACGACCCTCCGGGTCGGCGCCGCCGGAAATCCCCGTACATAGGGTTTTTTTACTAATTTCCGTGCACCCGCGGCCCGACGGATCCGGCTACGGTGACCTGACCCCCCCCCCCCTCCTCG
Source organism: Tetraselmis chui (assembly GCA_026401115.1). Classification (NCBI taxonomy): domain Eukaryota; kingdom Viridiplantae; phylum Chlorophyta; class Chlorodendrophyceae; order Chlorodendrales; family Chlorodendraceae; genus Tetraselmis; species Tetraselmis chui. The sequence continues at coordinate 23,551 of JAPMLY010002094.1, forward strand.
ATACCCATTACCGGATAGACGAGACCCTTGCGAGGGGCCCGGGTGAGCGCGGAGGCCCCAACTTTAACAAAGTCTACTAGGTGGACGCGCGATCAGAGGGGGGAGGGTACGGACGCATGCCGGACTACCTGATAGGTACATGGGTACCACACAGAGAAAAAACCGGCGAAATGAGCGGGGACAATTCAGGTGCGGAGGCAGGAGCGCCCATTTTTCTATGTCTATGTGTCTCGGTCCCCCCCCACTTGCCCTTGAGGTGACGGGGGACCTCGACAAGGAGGACCGTCGCGTCGGCGGATGCGGCGGCGACCTTGGCGGGGCTTACGGGATGGGGCGGCGGGATCGACGAGCGACCACGCGAGGAGGGTTTTTTTGCCAGCCTTTCCCCTCCTGTCTTCGGCAAGACCGAAGTCACGCGGTAGCTAGATTAGGCTGGCTCGTCGTCCCTCCCGAACGCCGACCGGCCTCGGCCGGTCGGCACCCCGGCTCGGTGGGAGCGGGCCGAGCATCGTGAAGGTCGAGCAGCAGTTAAGTTCTGCATTTCTAGACAAGTGGATTTGTTTCAGATCTGTTTTTCTTGATTACAAAATTATTACGCTGTTATTGCTTAGGCGGGGGTACGGTGGCAATTACTACGGTTGCTTACAGTTTTTAACCTCCCGAGGAACGTCGACACACAGTGAAGCTAGGTGTGTCGATAGGTGTACCTGGTCGAAGAGACCCTGCCCCAACTTGATAATAAGTCATGAAAGGCAAAGTAGAGTGGCCCGAGAGACAGCAATCGGTCCAATTTGCCGGCAAATATTGTGAACAATTTCAATTTCAATTTCATTGCAAATTTGTTGGGAGGGTATGTCGACGCCGAGGTCACTTGCGAGGTAACGGGTGCTTGTTTTCTGCGCGGCATAACAAGGTGTAGTTTACGCAAACTGCGAGGCAAGCTCGAAAACGTTCGAGTAGCTAGAGGGTAGCACGTGACCATGTCAGAGTGTCGCGGAGTGCGCTAGCGGCCAGCAAGATGCCGAGGGCGACGAGTGCGAGTAGCGGCAGTCTTGTGTCTGGGCGAACAAGGCGGCGTTGTAGCATTTCGAGGCCGCGCCGCGCGTCGGCGAGCATGTCGCCGGCGGCGATGGGTTGTAGTTGGTGGTCGCAAAAGTACTTGTTAACCGCCGAGAAGTAGGGTTGTATGGAGCTAGCGGCCACCGTACCGAGTAGGCCGAGCCAAGCAGTGTAGCCTACCATTGTAGCGGGAGTGGCTTGCAAAGGGGGGAGGTTCTCCTCAGCGCAAAACGCGAAGTACTAGCGGAGGGCGCTGTCGTAGTTGGCGTACGTAGACGGCGCTAGAGACTTGTTGGATAGACTGATGGCTATGGCACCTACGGTATCGGTGTCTCCGAGCGTCAGGAACTTAGTAACCACAGAAGAGGACCATGGGGGGTAGGTATGATTGGCGGCGAGGCGGTGGCGCGGAGTGCCATAGGTAGGGCGTAACATAATGGGCGGGGGCGCGGTAAAGGCAGATTGCGTGGCGCGTAGGGACCGGCCTACGGCGCCGCGCCGAGTGTAGAGCCATGAAGGGGTGTGACTCGAAAGACCACGATGCTCCATGCGGGTGGTTTGACCTCCGCGGGCTTGCGGAGCCTGCCGGGGAAGAACATGTCGCGCGAAGGCATGAAGTGCAGGGTATGGGCTGCGAGTCGCTCGAGGTCTTGGTACCACGTTTTGCTATGCCAACAGGGGGCTACGATGGTAGCGGTTGTGCCCGATTGGCGCAGTTTGGCAGCGAGGGTAGGAAGGGCAGTCCATGGGGGGTTGCAATAGTTGTTTTCGTACCGCCACGCTGAGTCGGGGAGGCGTAGGCATTCGACGTCATCGCACCGAGGGTCGCACCATCAGGCATAGACGCGAATCTATCGATAGAGTGCGGCCCCCACCGGGCTTAATGTGTGCGAAGAGCCGAAGGTTGAGTTGCCAGTCCTCGGTGTCCAGTTCGCGGCTGAGTGTATCTGTCAAGATATTCGCAACCGAATAGATGTAGCCTGGTCGGATGTGGATGTCGTTGGTGTCGAGTAGGTACGATAGGCGGCGCAGGTCGGTCATCATAACGGGTGACTGTGTGGTTAGCTTGGTGAGGGTAGCGACGACGGCGGTGTTGGCTTCGTGTAGGAGGACTTATCGTCCCTATAGCTGTGGTAGAAACGATTCGACGGCGTGCCGGACTGCTCGAAGTTCTTTCCACGTGATGTGTTGTAGTCGGCTCGAAGCAGTCGAGAAACCGCGTGCTTGGTAGCTTGGGTCGTAGTTCAGCACGGCTCCCCATCCGTACTTGTTGGAGTCGGCGTGGAGGTGGGCGGTGTCAATGGGCTTGTAGATGGACGGGCCGTTGTTCTGAGTGCGAACCGTGCGCCACCACTCGAGGTCGCGTCGTAGCCGATGTGTTAGGCGGACGCCCCCCCCCCCCCCCCCAGCCATTGCGAGTCGCGAGGACGTTGAGTAATTCGTACAACAAGAAAGGCGTGGGGGCGATGGCTAGGTAGAGAAATTGAGCTTTCCCAGCGAAAGCAACGAGTTGGTGAGTGGGTAGCCATCGAGCGTTTGAGGCAGCCCTTCCGAGCAGGGAGGACGCTTGTTGTGCGAGTTGGCGGAGTTTGTTGGGTGGGGCGCGGAACATTCCGAGGTTCAGTTCGACCGTTAAGCGCAAGTGGTCTTTGACCTGGGTAGGCATCTAAAACGTTTCTTGGGGTTGCGCTAGAGGCCTAGTTGTGCGAGTAGGGCGTCGATGCGTTGCCGGAGGAGCAATGCAGCGTTTGTAGGAGTCCGCGAGGAATGATCATGGACCATGTAAGGGAGGAGTCGAGTACCGCGCCACCGGGCGTTTCGTAGAAAACACTAAGGGAGGAGCGGTCGCTAGCGTAGGTGGCGGAGGGCGGCGAAGATAGTTTGTGAAGACCTTAGCGGGTTTGCAAAAATAGTAGGCCGAGCCCGACCCGCCCATCGGGAGGCCACAAAGAGCCGCGGTAGTTGAAAAGAAAAAGTCGCGGTCTTCCTACCGGATGCCAAGGGTGTAGTACCCGTCCGTGAGGTCGAGGGAGTCGAAATAGTCACCCGGGCGGGACAGGTGGCGTAGGTGTTTCAAGGTCTCGCATGTCATCGTGAACTGGGAGCATTAGCGGTTGAGCTCGCTAAAGTCGATGATCAAGCGCCATTGGTTGTGGCCGGGCTTGGGCACCATATTGAAATTGAAATATTGAAATATTTTACAACATTACCAGTAAAACCGGCTGGAGTCTCTGGGCCCCCCTTATGCTATGCCTAGCTGGACTTAGAAACGTGAGGTAGACCGTTGAACCACTAATCCCAACCTCTCCAATGGCAGTAACGATACCGTCTAAAACATACCCGTATCCAGGTATATATTATTTTCTGATCTAGACGGTTTTATTTTTTGGATACAGTATGAAATAAAAAATGTCGCTAGTCTCCACGATACGCGGCCTGCTCAAGCCGCTGCGGGGTCGCTGATCAGCAAGGCTGTTTAGCTTGAGCTGGTCGAGGCGAACCTGCATGACCTCGGCTCCTGTGCGACTCCGGTATTGCTTGAGCTTGGGGGGAAAGGCATGTGAAAAACCCCCCTCGCATAGGTCGTCGTCGGTCCCGCCTCGATCCTTGCTCAACCCCGCCCGAGGTATTAGCCGCTCCTCTCGACGCAGCTCGCCACCTAGCCGAGTCTTCTCTCCTCCTGCGGGGGCTGAGAAGAGAAAAGAACTAGGCTTCAGACGGTGTCCGGCTTTCTCTCCTGCCCCCGAGCCAGATTTTCTCTTGTCCCATGTCCTTTTCCCGTCTGTTTCCAACACCTATCTGATCGCGCTGTGGCCGTCCGTGCCCTCCCCCGGTGGTTTACGTTGTTAGGGGGCCGCCTTTACGAGCAGTGTGCCGTTACGATACCCCTAGGCACATTGCCTGAGGCAGCCTGTCGATAACTGGGTACCGACTAGGGAAGGGGTTGGAAGAACACATGGATCGAGTCGCCGGTCCTCAAAAGATGGTGGATACGGGTATTTTACAAAAAACCCCCCCTACCGGGCTTTTCCGGCGGCGGGCGATCCTAATGACCACTGCGCACAACAGGCCATTTTGACCTGACATGGTCACCTGTATTTTTCAGGTGTTAAGAGCGTGGTACGGGTCATGGTTTTTCCCTATCACGTGAGACTTTCAAATTGTTTCTAACTGCATACGAGGTCATGATACGATGTACATCAGTAATAAACCGCACATAATCTAATGAAGTCAAGTGTCTTTCTCATATTTTGACCTACTGTGAACCACGCAGAGCGCCTCGTTCGAGAAAATGCAATAAGGTTGTAGCTAGGTTTCGTCCGCCGTTTGGTTGACTACGGTCCGCGCACACAACGCTACCTTGTCGCCATGGCGGCGCCCCATCCACCCCAGTGGATAGCCTTACGGAAGAATATGAGGAAATCCGTGGCTAGGGCTGTGCCTCAGGCTCGATGCTGTATGACAATGGGCTGGGCGAGTAAAAAGTTGGCACAAGATTTGGTAAAGTACGTGGACGCTTTTAACGACGACCCCGTCGAGGCAGCGGAGCGCGATCCATGGAACAAGTCATACGGGCCGAGTGAGTGGAAAAATAAGAAGACGAAAAAGTTTGGTGGGGACGTAACAACACGGGTGAGGAGCTGGCCATTCAATTTGATGAGGTGAGCTCCCTATGCGAGTCGTGTTACTGGTCACAACATATTATGCAACTTGTAGTATATTTTCCCGCCGTCCGCCCGTTCGATCTTGACGTGCGCGATGTCACTCCCCCCCCCCTACGACTCGTGGTTATTATTTGTATAATTATTATTTCGTGAATCTCTGACTAAGCAGCAAAACCGTTGTTATCGTGGGATTGTTAGGGAGGTCGGAAAGCTCGCGAACTACCAAGATCTATCACACGGGGAAAAACTGGGGTTCAAGAACATCGTGTAAGTTTTCCCGGCCATTTTTTTAATGCTATTTACAATAGCAATGTATGCAGCAGCTAAACATCACCTGACATAGCGGCTATGTGCTGATATTTGCAGGTTTTTGCCTTACCCTGAGGAATGCCCGAAGGATAAGAGGGGGGCTATAGCGATGATGCTCCAGCATGTGACGCTGGAGCTCCACGAAACAACGTACGTCCCGTCTGGTTCGACGGACTACAGGTTGTCGGCGACTTTCTCGACCGCCACCGTAATGGCGGTCAAGAACGCCCCGCTGGTCTACGCGGCGAACAACCAACCGATACCCTGGGAGGAGACGTGGCACTATGGTGGTCGGTGGGCACTGCTTCCACCTTACTCGGACTGGGAGGTAAGAGTCACCCCCGTCCTTTGTATACCGACCGTTATAGACGCTACCTGCTAATGGGACGAGGTAAGACGAGTAGGGGCACCTTATTGCCGAGTTAGTGCCTTTTACACTTTATTAATTTGTCAGTCTATTTCATGCAGGCATACGTGAAACAGCTCTTGAAAAAGCTTGTGCTTCACGAGGAGATTAAGCGTTATTTCCGGAAGCCGATAAGGAGGGCTGTTGCATCTTGGGTAATCCCCGAGGTGCGGTTCATGCCTGAGCGCGCCGGCTACAAACGTGAGCACCCTAAGCTCACGTACAACAAGACATGTCGGTCCCCTCAGCATTTAGGGAAACACTTCTTGCTTGTGTGTTATGATTGTGATTCATGTTAGTATAATATTATTGTTACCAAAGGTTTGGCCATACAAATGTCTTGAGAACAATACATCTCACCGTTTTATGTGTTTTGATCTCTAGGGATTCACGGCGCCCGGGGTGTTGCTGCGCGTGAGGAGCGGGCCCTTGCCCGTAGGCAAAGGGCAAGAGGGACTACGCGGGAAGTGTTGAGTGCCACCTCGGTGGCTTGGAAGCGGGGGGGTGTGACGCAGCAGAGCTGCCGGCTGAGGATGTGGGCATCTCCCTCTGCCATTCTCCATGTGAGTTATTAAAGGAAGAGGGTGGCATAGTGATGGGGTCGATGGGGGCACAACCCGCAAAAGAGGCAGAGGCGGGCAGCGTAGGAAAGGAGCCGCCACAGATTGATGGAGGCGGGTCATGTCTGGTGGGCGCGACGCATGCTAGGGCACATAGCGTGCAAAATGTCGCCCCGGCAGGTAATGAGGGGATGCCAATTGGCGTCCCACCATCGCGGGTGCATCCGCAGCGGCGCAATAGCCCCCCCTCATTCTTGACAGCTGGGGCACGGCAGCTGCAAGCTCTAGGGCGGGGAGCGGAGGTAGAGCAATACAACGCAGCACTTAAACGTTATAGACAGGATCCCAATCGTGCTGCGGCCAACAAGGCTAGGCGAGTAGATGACTTGAAGAGTCGCGGCGCTAGATTAGTAAAACTAGTTATAGATGACCTTACCAAGTGAACATGCAATAAATGAAAAACAATCTTTTCTTTGTAAATGAACCGCTGATGCATACGGGGCATTATGAATTTATTTATACATTATATTGCATCGTCTCACTCTTGACCATCATGTTTGTAGTGGATGGACTGCATCTTAATTCTCATGCATATCATTAACTAGCAGTGCGCGATTTGATGTCAGGGGAGGGGCAACATTTTAGGCGTGGCAAAAGTACATGCAGCAAGTGACTAGCTGTAGCAGAGACACAATGTAGATGGCGCTGATGAATTAACATTTTACAAAGCAACAAGTGCAGGTGTGATATAATACTATGTAGCACATTTTGACTTACTAGAAATGGACCGCCTGATTTATATGTATGAATACGACATCATCGCCCAGCATCATGTTTGTATATATGCACCATCATTGTTAATTCAACTATATAGTAATAGCAATGCTCGACGGTTTGATGTGCAGGCAGAGGCACAAACTTTGGTGCTGTAGCATGTGCACATGCATTTGAGACCAAATATTTCTTATGCTAAAATATGTGAAGTGTGTAATTTAAAAAGTTTCGAAATAATTAGCGCTCAACGTACTTGCAGTAATACAATGCCATGTAACTCACAAAGTTGGCAAAAGGTAATAGGCATAGCTATGGTGCGTAGCTAGGTCCTTTTGTCTTGTGTCGGTCTTCTTCATCGTCGATCTCTGAATCAAATGAGTCCATGTCATGGTCCCTCTTCTCGGTGTCCGGTGTCTCGTCCTCGGACAGCCTTGCCCCCTCTGCGAGCAGACCTCGACGAAGGATTTCATCGTGGTCTGGCGGTAGGTTGTCCAAGTATTCTTTGCACCCCTTGATCATAGCAGCATTCCTTTCTGCACATGCCTTGCTGCGTCCATCTCTAAGTTGACGGGGCGCCCTGTAGTTCTGAGGTTGTCCCTTCTCAGCAACTAGATCTTGATAGGTGCGCACTTTGACGAGGACTTGTTCTGCCAGGTGCTCCACATGCCTGTCACTGCGTTTCAATGCGACGTGGCGCGTCTTGTGGTGGATCGCCTCTGCATCTTGGCTGCAGAACTTGTCCAGAGACCCATGCAGCTGGATCAGCTCGTGACAGTGGCACTGCATGATATGCATGTACACTGTCACATGTTCGGGGCCGCATCGCATCAAGAAAGCCGACATAAACATCTCTGCGTACTGCTTCACCTCCGCTGCATGGGCGTCACGCGACGGCTGATCGTCCTCGCAGCCACGCCTAATCAGATGATTCCAATACGAGAAGGTGCGCCATAGGTGCTTCGACCATTGGCACACCGCGCTCTCTTGGTCCTCGAACACTTGGTTCATGAGCTCCTCGTGGAAGTCCATCAGGGTCGAGCAGATCTCCCCTGGCCATGACTCCGCTGACAGAGACGACCCGCCCTTGGACCCTGCGCGCCGCTGGCCAGGCTGAGTCCCTGCGTTGAGCTAGACTTTCATCACCTCTTGAGCCCAAACCAGAATATGTACAAAGACGAAACATGTCAATATAATTAACTTAATCAGAGAATCATATATGTATATATATAAAAAACATTACCGAAATGTAACCAGCTACCGACATGTCTCACCTCCTCCAATTACTCTGCATCAATGTTCTGACACACCGTCCACTTGAAAATCTGAGGAACGATGCGCAGTCTGCAATGCAAAATGTCGAAAGCATAGTGGAAGATCGGCAGATCAAGCATGGGCCGAAGCATGGTACCGAAATGCTGACGGTTGACCTTGCTCCTCGTTGCGACGCCGTAGTCTTCAGGCCCGGGTTTGGCCTTCAGTGGTAGGGGCAGCATGTTGAGCTCCTTGTGGCCAGGCCCGATGGACTTGCTGCATCCCGGAAGGACGTAAGATGCGCAACCCTCACCGGCAACACATCCTGACGCGCAAGAATTCTGCTAGTCGGTGCTTTGCCCTGAGGGGGTATGAGCAAGCTCGATTTGCTCTGCAAGCGTTCTTGGCTCCATGTGGTCCACGGTCTGTGACCCCACAATCTCATAGCGCTCGGAAGACTTTAAATGCAAAAGAGCTCTCAATACCTTACAATAGATACATGGAAAGCTGGTGGAACACCCATTAAGCCCAAGGATGTTGTTCAAGAACTTCAAGTCGCCTGTCGGAAAACACACATTAACAGACAAATCAAACCATAACTTGAAGCGCACAACCAAACATGAGAGCGTCATGGAGGCATGACTTCCACACCAACTAACATGAAACGTCATGCGCTCTTATTAGAAAGTATCGTTTCGACTTCACGACGGTCGAACAACAAGACGGATTTGCAGCTAATGTTAGAAAACGACTTAATAATGCACATAAAATCGACAGGAAACACACATCAATTAACAAACAAATCAAAATATAACTTGAAGCGCACAACCAAACAGGACAGCGTCATGGAGGCATGACTTCCACACCAACTAACAGGAAACGTCATGCGCTCTTATTAGAAAGTATCGTTTCAGCTGCACAACGGTCGAACAGCAGGACGAATTTGCAGCTAATGTTAGAAAACAACTTAATAATGCACATAAAATCGACAAAAAACACACATCAATTAACAGACAAATCAAAATATAACTTGAAGCGCACAACCAGACATGACAGCGTCATGGAGGCATAGCTTTCACACCAACTAACATGAAACGTCATGCGCTCTTATTAGAAAGTATCGTTTCAGTTGCACGACGGTCAAACAGCAGGTCGAATTTGCAGGTAATGTTAGAAAACAACATAATAATGCACATAAAAGCGACAAAAAAACACATAGCCAACCCAACATCACCCAACATACCTCCAAAAGTCACTTTGAAAGTGTACTTCACGCCATCCACCTCTAGTTCCTCGTCAGACATCAGCTCCGAAACCACTCTTCCCAATTGCGGTATCTTCTCTACGATGTCCATGTACTTGTCGTCCCCAAGGAAAAACCCCAAAATACAGCAGTTCTCGACACTGTTGCCTCTGCACTTATGCAGAATCTCGTCCACATGGGCGTCCGCATCCCCTCCAGAGTTATTGTAAATTGTCTTCAAGACGAGGGATGTCCCCTGTACTTTGTTCTTCTTGAAGATGCCACATGCGTCCCCGAGAAGCTGAACTTGCACATGGTTGTCAGTCCCAGGAATAATGAAGTCCCGCCCGTTCGCAACTAGCCACCGAATGCGCGATGTTAGTAGAGCCTTCGCGTCACTCATGGCGGCTTTAGGGATTCCTTTGTCAAAGCCTAGGCCTATCATCATGTCATGTAACCGTTTGCTAATGACTGCAAGGGAGGCGAGCTTGGGGAAGCCAGTGCCGTATGGCAGCCTTGCTCTGACCAACTGCAGGAGCCCTAAAACCGAACCCCCTAATGAGGTTCGCCACCTTTTTGTACTCCCTAGTGCTGAGGCCCGCGTGAATAAACATGTCGGCAGCAATTTCATCATATAGTGCTTGGCGATGCACTCCACGATATCCTCCTCGATCTTGCGCATGACACTTCCGCTAAGCATCCCCTCCATCTCTAAGTTCTTGGCATGTTTTCGTAAAAACGCACCGAGGACCTTAGTAGGGTACGCCGCCTTGCCGGGGTCAGCGGACTCCTCTCCACCCCCCTCGCCCGTTGCGTCGAAGTTCAGCCAATCGGGGCCAAAGAGTTCGGTAAAGTACTCAGTCAACTTGTTGACGTCCGTGGCAAGCGTCCAGCGACTCGGCTTGTCATAATTGATCCTCCGCCGAGGAACGCGCGACGACGCTTTCAGGGTGTCTTCAACCGCTTTCAGGTCCTTCAAGGCATCTTCCAGTTGTTTGCTGAGGGAGTCGACCGTTTCCGCCAGCTGCTTAGCCCGGTCCTCGGATGCCTTGGCTGCTTCTTTGCTAGCGTCGAGCCGGTGCTTGTGGACCGCTTGGACCTCCTTCAAGTAGCGCCGCTGATTTCCGAGCTTCGACATTAAGCTTGTCCGCTCTGTCTTAAGGTCGAGATTCTCTTTCTCTAGGCGCTCTAGCTTCGAGTTCATGGCGAACCCCTCCATGATCACCAGTTGAAGCAATTGCTCCACGCTTAGATGCGGAGCCGCGGCGGTGACAGCTGGTGGTCGTCCCTGGGAAGGCTGCCGCCCGTTCCAGGCAACCCCCTGGTCGGCACGGCTAGAGGTCACGAAGCCGGTAGCAGGCGCTGACGGCATACTTTCGATGGTCCGCGGAGGGTTGGATGCGTCGTCGACACCGGTAGCATCTCTAGCGATGGCAGTTCGAAGTATTTAAATTTACGACTCGAAGCTGTCACTCGACATATTCAATAAAACTAACGACGAACGATCGCAGTTGTATCCGGCCACGTCAACCGCGCCCCGTAGCGCAATTAATCGATCGGCTGATGTTCGACAATTAGCTTTGCTTACCGTCGTGGCCGTCCGGTCTGCGCGTTTTTGCACCCCGTGCTGAGTGATTGTTGTTGCTGCATCTGCCATCCATCTAGAGTAGTAACGGCGGCGCGGGGCGATCCAACCTCCTTGCAAGACATATTAGTGAAAAAGTCTTAGATTTCAATTTGAATACGCAAATTTGGCATGAGCTTCATCAATGATTCACAAGTAAGGAGGGGTTAACTTTGAGGTTCGGGATGAGGAATACCTGCTGCCGGCGATCGATGAATAAACGGACGTTCGACTGGCCGCACGCGCTTTCAATGTCAAAATGCGCAATGCATGGTCAGTAGCGGTGTCTATAAATCCAGCATGTCCACCGTACGCGCTGGTCAAGACGCGCGACGACAACGGATGGCGATCCAACCATCTGAGAACATTTTGATAAATACATGTTAAATATGTATTTAGATATAGAAGTTTAGTAAGACCCGCGCATGTAATAAGTAACAAGTAAGGGGTTAAATATGAACTTCATGATGGGGACCACATGCCGCGCGACGATCGATGAAGAGTCGGGCGTTCGACTGGACGCACACGTCTCAGCTAATGACAGATTATGTGCACTTCGAGTTCATTCGCGGTGTGTGTAATTCAAAATTTCGACGGTTCGCGCCGGTCAAGACGCGCGACGAGAGCAGATGGCGCCGCTCAATGCGTCCGGTGGACGTCATCGCCGTCATCTTGCGTGTTGATGTCGTTGAAATCATTTACTCTACGCTACTTACTTTGATGATAGTATTAGACCTAATAATGTCAACTAGTTGTAGCGGGAAAGGCTCAGTTACGTCCTTTCGTTTTCTATTTGTAGTCTCGTACAATGTCTATACTGAGAAGCCGCGATGCGTACTCTGCCAGCCTGGCAATACGTGCGAGACATGAATGTCCTTGTCATGAAAATGAAATGGGGTCACATTTGTACTCTTTACAAATCTACGGATGAATGTCTATCCAAATATTTTCTGAAATTGTACTGGATGGTCAACGCCCATTTTCTTCTTATGTCGGTGTGTATAGGGGGCATGTATCCCAGACGGCGTTGTGGGTCGCGAATCTCAAACTTTTGATGCCCATGAAAGCGCAGTGACCGCCGCCGCCAAACCGTGCCGCTCCTCCGGCTGCGACCAACCTCCGTCCTACGTAGCATCATGCCTCGCCCCAGGGGAGACCTAAGGTTCTCGCAGGGCTTGCGACTGCTAGCGAGCGCCGTCCCTAGCGCTGCTTCCCAGCTGTCCGCCGCCAGCTCCAACACCCTCGTCCCTCCGCTGATCCGTCCGTACCCCTCTTCGCCAAAAAGTATTTCGCAAACGCCGCCCCCGCCCCATCGTCGGGAGAGTGTCTGCGAGTATTTAGTCGCGGAAAAGACATATCAGACTGGCCGAGTTGGAGATCCATGTGCTGGTGTACGGATATTATGTTTTTCCAAAACCCTCCGTACATGGCTTCCCGATAGCTGTTGATCCCGCGGATCGCAGCTGTCGGTACCTCGTTCAGCCCCCTACCGTGCCACGCATGGCACGGCTATGGGGCTACCAGCGCCCACCGCGTGGAGGTAGAGGTAGGTGCCGACGGGCCTGCGAGAGCACCCCCCTCCGGGGCCGCCGCCGCTGCGCCGCCGGCGGGCGCCTTGGGCACCATAAACATGGGGGAAACGTAGCGAGGGTTGTGTAAGCGGTCCCACGCTCCGCAAGCTTCGAAACGTGGGAGCTCTTAGTCGAGAAACTCGAGTTGGGCTGGTGTAGCGTTCAACATAAAGGTGTCGTGGTTGAATGGGCGTGGACGTTCGCCTCGTTTGAACTTGACGCGGACGCCATGGCGGATCTAGTTTAGTACTCGGCCGCTCACACCGATGCGCCCCCACTCCCGCCATCTTCGTCGTACGCGATGGCGTATGAAGGGGGATGACGGGGAGCATGAATCGGCGCGGCGGTCCCCACCATCATTTTTTTCGGTGGTGGCCGTGTGGTGTCGCATGGCTTCGTGGTGGGGGTTGCGCGTGCGGCTGACGCCGCCGCCGATTCTGCCTTGCGTTTGTCGGCGGCTGCTTTTCGTGCTTTGGCGTCCGGGTCAAGTGGCTTGTCTGGCGTGATCTTGGCGAACGCTGCGCTTGCAGCGGCCTTGTTGGCGGCATGTAAACTGGCTTCAAGCGTGTGGTCGACGAAAGCTTGGCGTAGCGCGTCCATTGGGCCGGAGACCGGGGTAGGGCGAGGGCGACAAAAGCGCTCCATCGTAGGCCAATTCTGCGAAGACGCGCTCCGCATCCGTGCTCGCTTGTCCGCCCTTGGTGAGACGGAGGAAGCCCAATCGAGTACATGCGGCCTCCTCCGTCGCTGTGTGGGTGTGATTCCCCGCTCTGATAAAGGCAAACGTTGCCGTCCGCTCTGCCGATAGAGGCGGGCCGTTCGACAACGAATCTAGGCATTCGCCAATTGCCGCGTTGGCGCATCTATCGAAGAAGGCATAGCAGCCGACGTGAAGATACTCGTCGTAGGCGGCTTGTGTGCGCTTGTCACTCAGAGTGCGGCTTGTGTCGTTTGTAAGAGTCCAGAGACGTGGCTCCTCGACGTCGCGTGGGGGAAGTTCGACCCCGGCACGGATGACTTCGCCGTAGTAGGTAAAGTCGACGAACTCGGGCGCGGTGGGTTCGGGTTCGTCGTCAAGCAAGTCGATAGGTGGCTAAGGGGCCGCCTTACCACCCTCCGTCGTTAGGGTCGCATCAGGGGGAATGGACTGTTGTTGATATGTAATAGCGGGTGCGGCTGTCGGTTGTTGGAGCTGTGCGAGGAAGGCAACGCTAGCCGCCAAAAACTGCTAAGTGATCCGTTGTTCCGAAGCCAACATTGATGTACGAATATGTTCGGTTGTGCGTTGCTCAGTCGAAGTAGCGTGAGGGTCGGCCGTTGCTGCGGACGTGGATTGCTCAGACCGCATGATGCGTGGTTGCGTAGCTCAACGAGGGGAAGTGTCGCGTGACGCTTGAGTGTGCATGGGACGATGTAAACAAACACAATGTTCGACTACTAGAGTCGAGACAACATTAGCGCGAAGCCTAGATTGGCTGAGCGCGAAAG